>VYYI01001492.1:0-19271 GCA_021029175.1 Bilobella aurantiaca
GGCCCATGTCCACCGAGCACCCTGACATGGCCCATGCACCACAAATCTTTTCTTGGGCCACAACGGAAACGATCTCCCAAAGTTTCTTTTCACCAAAAAAAAGTCTGAAAGTGGGGGTGGGTACTTGGGCGAAGCCTCGAGATCTGGGTGCTCTCCCATTCATCCACCCGGCATTTTCTAACTCTGCGTTTTTTTTTTCTGCCTCCATTATAAAAGAAGTTTTGACTTTCTCATTGTCCCGCTTTGTAAAGACCGGAAATATTATTCCTTCGGAGGTGTTTTATGTCAATAAATGTATACGAACTTACGCGCAAAAGATCTTCTCATTCAATCTTCAAAGATTCCATCAAAATCATTCTGCATCAAAGTAAAAACTTTTCTTTTCTTTTTTTTCCTCAGTTTTTTTTTTCACAAACAAGAAATACTCAATTAAGAAAGTAATTTAGAAATTAAATTTAAAGTAAGAACGAAAAAGCCAAATAATTAATAAAGTAATTTTTAATAAGCAAACGTTGACAATAATTCAAGAAAATATAGACTTGTCTCTAAACAGTGAGTTTCGAAAGTACGCAGATATTGCGGAAAATTGATTTAGCATTTACAAGTAAAAAAAAATTAATTTTCAACTACAACTTGAAAGTTAAAACAAACCTAAACTTCGAGAGTAGAGGATTTACTTTAATATATTTTTTTTATAACGAGTATAACCTTGAATACGGCTCACTGTTACATAGTTTTGCACAAAATTTCAAAATTTATATTCTTTTTTTGGATTTTAGAATTTCTAATTTAGTTGAGTGAATTTTTTTTAAGAATTTGACGTTTTTGTCAATTTTTGAAAGCATTTTGTGAATGTGTGAGGATTTTACGGTCGGTAACTTTTCCTTCGTATTGATGTTTATTTTTAGGAGGTAGTAAAAATTCATTTTTTTTTAAAATTTGGTTTGTACAATTTTGATGGTACATTTTTGGTTTTTGAATGATGCTTTTTTGCTTTTTTTTGAGGTTTTTGTGGTGTGTGGGTTTAAGTTTTGGGGGAATTGGTCCTTTGAAATTGATTTGAATGACTCTTTGACAAATAGGTTGTGCTGTTGTGTAATTCACAGTTTTCTGGGTGCTTCGGAAAATATTAGATGGTACATCATCACAAAGGACTTTTCCTTTTCCGTTCTCAAGATTTCGAGGCCATTGTTGTTCGTGGTGGAAATTTCTCGTACGGAAACGGCTCAATGAAACATGAAATGGAACCTAGAAAGAGGCATGAAATGGCACACGCCTTCTTCCTTTTTCAAATTACAAAATTTTAACACTTCTTCCTTGATTCTGAAATTTCTCCGCCTAATCACTTCCGACAAATTAGCGGCGACAAGTAATGCGTCACAAATTGTCGTAACGAGTCGACAGGATTTTAGGTCTTGTCATTCTAAAGCAATAAGGCAATGCGTTCTTGAATCTTAAAAAAAACACTCCGAACACAAAAAGTAGAAAGTGATTTTCTTTGTTTTAGAAAACCTTAAAAAAAACTTTAAAAAACAACTGTCCTTGGACAGCAGGATTGAATTTTTTTTATAGAGTAAACTAATTTTTCGAATTCTAAACATTTGATCAAGTAGGAGAAATATTGAACCGTTTACAAAAAAAAATTTGCCTTTTCATACGGAATTTTACGGCATACTCTTCAGCAGTGGCTGATTTGAAAAGCGTATAAATGTCGCTGATTGCTGGTCGTCCCGTCTGGGCCATTGCTTTTTGCAAAAACGGCCTTTTGTCCAGCACCCCAATTTTTGTCCTTCTTTGTCCATTTTTGTCAGTAAACCTTATATTTGGGGTATACAAAGTTATTTTGTTGTAAAGTTGCAAGATGTGCATAAAGTGGAGAGGCACTTGGAGAAGGGACTTGAATTGAAGTCAACGGCCCATGTCATTTCATTGGGGAGACTACTGAGAGCCCCATGAATTAAATTACCCTCCTTCCCCCTCTTCTGAACAACATTGTTTTTTACCATTTGAACATGAGCATTTGAACATGGAAGATTAGACACAGAAAGCCCTGTTCAAAGAGGGAGAAAGTCCCCAGTCGGAAGTCTGGAACATTTGAGAAGGGAAAGTTTTGATTTAAGTCAAATTCCTTTCCTGTGCAGTCTAATGTCACAAGGAAACAATAAAATTACAAATACAGACTAAGATAACGACAAGTATTCCAATTCCAGCGCCAGTTTCCACGCCCCCCTCAAACCTCGTGACCTCCATTTAATTTAACCAATTCAAATTAGGAGCTTCTACGCCGCTCAAATTTCTACAACTTCAAACCTAGGTCGCTGTTTTGAAAGTTACAAAAGATTGTATTTAAAGAATTGTTTGTCTTTAAACACTATATAAACTAGCAAAATTAAATTTCGTATTTCAAAACAATTTTTTTTAGAATTTGAAACGAAACGACGTTTTAAATACAAAGTTTAAGTCTCAAGGAGTGGGGAAAGGTTTAAGAGTTGCTTTTGTTACCCTAGGTCAAATGAACTCCGTCAAGTACGTTTTTTTTTTTCGTTTCGAAATTTTAAAAAGGAGAAAGTTGAAAAAATACTTTAAAGTTGAAATGCCAGTTTTCAAAATTTTGAACCGAGAATGCACTGAAGGGTCCCTCATTCAATTTGAGGGGCACTTTTCTGACAAAGCATTTACTTTCCCCGTCTCGTGTTATTTGTTTAGGTTCTCTGAAAATGAAACTCGCTTTTTGTGCTATGATACTTTGGGAGAATGAAATTTGTAGCGTGTAGCAAATTGCAATGTGTGAAGGGTAGGGGCCCTGCAGGGGCCCTTTGTACCAGAATCCAGCTCCCAGCCCATTAGGACGAAGGGCGTGAGCTTGTGGTCACTGTGACAAGGTCCCCTCCCGTGAGAGCCTACCCTTCAGCAAGGGCCCCTCTGGGACGACCCAAGGGTCCCCAAGAGCCCTTCTCTACCTTTTGATCTCCTCGTTCTGCAATCCCTTGTAATTTTTATTAAATCTTTTCAGAGAGGGAACGCCTTTTTAGGATCCAATTTCACCCCCTCGCATTCTACGGGGTCCCTTCGGTTTAATCCGATTCGGCCAAGGGACCATTTTTTTCAGTACAGAGAGACTCCTGCTCAAACATGTTCAATTGAATCCACAAACACTTTGTTTGGATATTTGGCTCTGATTGGGTGACAAAACAGAGATTAGGTTCAGAATTCAATATGGAACGTTTAGAGAGTAGGGCTCTTTGGCTCTTCTAAGGGCTCATGTAAGGGAGGTAAAAAAAAATTAAAACTGGCTTATCAAAATGGCCGACAAAAAAGTAACCAAAAATTGAAAGTTTCTGTTAGATTTCAGTAGTCAATAATGAATCAAATAATCTCCAAATTAACATTGTTGAAATCCTTAAATTTCCTTCAAATCTTCATTTTAGCAACATTTAGGTAATATTAAAGACTGATTTTTTTAAACGATACGATTTTGCCAAATTCGAATCTGGCAGTGAAACTAGTATTTTAAAAAAAGAATGCTGCGATTCTTAGAGTTTAAAATACAATTTTTTTTGAAAATGAGTGAGTTCGACACAAAAACCAACCTTGAACAATACCTGAGTCTACAAAGAACCAATAACGAAAATGAGCCCTTAAAAGCAGAAATCATCGTTCATTTGGATGCTTGTGGCTTGTCAGAGTGCTTGTTGACAAATTGAAGTAGTGGGCCCTTAACGCTATTCTTTCAAAAAAGGCTCGATCTCCATTTCTTTTCTTTATTTGCATTTCTCCCGCTACTGTAAACAAGGACACGGTAATTAAGGGCTCTCGGCTTGTGCCTCCAGGCCGAGTCAAAGGGCCCTCTCTTTGACTTGCCCCAACCCTTTCTTCTACCCCCATCGATCAGTGCCATCACTTCCGTCCGGCGCAGCAGGGGCCCTTCAATTTCTCGCTGCCCAACGCTGTCACCCTCACAAGCGAAGGCGCTTTCTCAGGCCAAGTGAATTGAGTCCACTGTTGACAGAGACATTAAAGTCAAAGTGAGCAGTGGGCCTTAATGAAGGGCTCGAACGGCGTCCAAGGGCCAGGGACACTGTATTTACTTTGATTAACACGGGCCCTTCGCTGGGAAATCCTTTCAAGATCAAAATGAGTTCGGTTCCTGCGCAAGGTCGAAGGCTTATTTGCTCCGGAAGAACAATTCAAATTACCCGCCACGAGTACCGTGAGCCTCAGCAAGAGCTCAACTCTGTCATGTCGAGGCCCTGTAAATTGAAATTAATTGCTCAACTGCAGCTTGGAGTCTAATTGAAAGTGCAAGTCGATCGATGACAGGCCGAGCAGCGTTTTGTGCGACAAAACTTGTAACCCATATTACATGTACAGAGGCATTTTTAAGTAGTGAAATGCATTTACCAATTTCTATAGAACATCAACCAATCAATAATCTAAATGAGACCCTTTAAAACTACATTAAAGTTTCAGTTTGTAGAAAGCTTCTGTATTTTTTTATCACGTCACGTGATCGGCGGAAACGTATCGGTAGGAAGATTTGATGGAGAATGAGGACCGCATAAAGATGGTAATCATGTAAATTAAGCTTTGGGAACCGAACAAATGGGCACCAACTGCTTAAACGCTTTTTGTTAGATTACTATCAAAACAAGCCTGAAATCAATACGAAAACTTTCACCTGCCTCAATGCTGGAAGCGTATAAACGATTTTTGCCTTGTAAATTTGCTGGTTCATTTCTTTAAAACGAAGTAATAAAAGAAAATCGCCCAATTCTTAAAATTCTTGAAACACCTATTTTAAACGTCAAAAAATGCCTTTTTTTAACTCAAGTTACAGCGAAAGTTTACATCAGATTTACGAATTTTTTAGTACAAAAACAGACACTTGATTAATTCGGAAAATTTTTGATTTCAAAGTTTCAGGAACAAAACTGAAGACTTATTTTGGAATTCTTTGGCCTCGAAGGATACATAAAATTGTCATAAAACTGAAATGAAAAATTCAGCGCTCAGCAAAAGTCAACTTGGGAAATCTGTGTCCATTGTTTGCCCTCGCCCATCGCTTACACTTTTGTAAATGAGTGCTGCGCGGCTCAGGTTTGAAAAGTTTGTCATCTAATCCCTCCCTGACACCTCATCATGTTGCGGCCTAATTGGCCTCAAATGAAAGTTGAGTCAGCGTCGAGCGGAGGGCGGAAGATATTGGATTTCAGCGCTTGGCTTTCCTCAGCGAAAGCGCTGAAGGAAGGGCGTTGTCTCGGAAGGGCCATCAAGGCAGGAGTCCCTTGCTAAAGAGAGTGCGGGAGGGAAGAATTGAACCACGGGCGGTCGAAATCGTTTTATTTTCATTAGCCTCCTGACAAGAAAATGAGACAGAGATGGAGAAAGTGGCTCAGCTCTTTATTACACAAAATGTACAGAGCGCTTCCTAAATGCCTAGAAAGGACTTGGAACAGGAAGTGGCGCTTTCTCGCCTTACAGCGGAACCTCAACCTCATTTCATCAAATTTCCTACGCCCATTTGCACTCTGCCTAATCCTCAAGCGGAAGCGTTTCTTTTTTCTAAATTATAAATCATCTTTTTTAAATTCAAATCCTGCACTTCCACACCGAAAATATTTTCGCAGTTTAAAAAAATATAAAATAAAATCATCAAAAAGTGAAAACGATTAACCCACAAACTAACTATTTTCCAGACGCTTTTGTGCCTCGGGCATCCATTGATACACCGTTCAAATTGACATTTAAAAAAGTTTGAATTCAACATCAAATCATTGTTTGAACGCCAGTTTAAAATAAAGCTAAAAACATCAGTTTAAAATGAAAAATGTCAGTTGTAAACTGCAAGAACACAGTTTCGAACCCGGTTGGACGTTTCGAAACTGCAAGCTGTAACAGCTAAAAACTGCTTTTTGTTGTTCACAAAAAATTTAGAACATTTTGAAAAAAAAAAAGATACAAAATAAATAATTTTGAACTGATTAAAAATGTCTCACCTCCAAATGCATGTGAGAGAAAGTAAGTGAAAGTAAATGCACTTTGGATGCCGGAAAGGACCGAATTCCAAACTTCCGCCTTTTTAAAAGTGATGAGTGGTTGCATTTTGTTCAAATAGCGTTTGAATCATAAAATCAACTCTGCCCTTCAACGGGGGGAGTCCAGACGTTAGTTGAGCAATAAAAAACGTATTGAAAGTTCTGTTCAAACGGAGAAAGCGGAAGGAACTGGAGAGAAGGGGAAAATCCAATGGAAATCGGAGAGAAAGCGGAAACCGGAAACGCAGAACAAAAGAAAGAGAAAGTTGCAAGTCTTTGTTCAAAGTTTTTTTTTTAGAAAATTCAAACAAACTACCCCTCCTTCCACATATCGCATCCCTATGAAATCATCCCTCTTCAATTCAGCGTCAACGTCTACAAACGCACAGGTAATTTCATTTTCTAGGTGTGCTGATTTTCTAATCATTTTTTTTGCAACTTACTTTTTAAATTAAAATAACCTTTCACAGCCAAACGTCAATTGCGAAATATTGCCTATCCAAAACGTTTGGCATTTTGAAACTGTCATTTCTTCATTTTTCCATTCAAAAAACTGGAGCATCAAGGTCATTTGCGTTTTTTGTTCTTGTTCTAGAAAACTTTTCAAAATATTGTCTCAATGACCACTTCACAACAAGTCGACGCAATGGATAGCCTGACCATGGCCTCTGACGCAACGATGCTCAACGATGGACACGCCCACAGCTTCGACAAGGAAAACGTTTTGGTACCACCACCACTATCGGTAAGCTTATGTTCTTGCTTGCAAGGTCAAAGGTCATCGGGTAAAGGTGGCCCATTGAGCAATCCATCACGACTGGAGAGGTTACAGGGCAATTTGGTTTTGTTTCAGATGCTGTCACTTCCGGTTTCTTGCTACCTGCCACCGATACCGTCGCAAAGGCCTACGCTTGCGCTAGATATGGACGGAACCCTGATTTACAGCAATTTCAGAACCGTGCCCACAGAGAACCCGCATATCGAAACCTTCACGGTCCGCATCATTTCGGCTCAAGATGCTACCGAGAGGGAAATTGTCGTGGAAAAGCGACCCTATGTGGACCTTTTCCTTCAGACCGTGGCCAAGCTGTTTGACTTGGTCCTCTTCACCGCGGCGACGGCCCGCTACGCCAACCAGGTCTTGGACCATTTGGACGTGAACAGTGACCTTTTCTGCGGGAGACTCTACCGTGAGGCCTGCACCCTCTACAAGGACAACTACTTGAAGGACCTACGCATTCTGGGAAGAGACTTGAAGCGAGTTGCGCTGATTGATGATTCTCCAAGAAGCTACAACTTAACGCAGCCACAGAACGGAATCGCCGTGTCAGCGTGGAACGGCGACCCTAACGATACCGAGCTCTTCGAGCTTATCCCTTTCCTCCAGCGATTGTCCAGCGCCGAAGACTTTTCCAGCATCCTTACCGCCCCTGACCAACAGTATATCTTCTAACACTACACCAAAAACTTGTAACTTTTATTACATTGCTCAACGTTAACTTTAATTGACTTCAAGGTGCTCAATGTTCACTTTAATGGACTTAAATGTGCTCAGCGTTAACTTTAAGGGACTTAAAGGTGTTCAATGTTAACTTAACTCAAAGGTGCTCAATGTTTAACTTTAATTGACTAAATTCAGGTAATTTATAGTAATTTGTAATTGACTTAATCAAGCTGGTCTATTTTAATTGTTAGAAATCATATAATAATGTATTAGAAGGTAGTACTTTTTAAATTAATAGAAATAAATGATCAACGATTAAATTTTAAATGTAAAACATTTTCTGGCTTTTTATTAAACAACCCACCGATGCAACATCATCATCCAACCGAAACGGTTTTGTTTTTTGAAAATTTTAGAAACAAACATCAAGTAATTAACTTGACTTTAGTTTTTCAAGTTACTTTACTTTAACTTATAAATCCTAGATAATTGTTTAAGTTTTTTTTTAAATACTTTGACACTACTTTGAAACTAACGGAAGGGGTTGAATTTTTAAGCGACATTTCAGCATTCGCTGAAAAACTACGGAAAGTTGTTTGGAAATCACGGGCGGACAATACCAACATCGTGAATCAGAGCTGCTTGCATACCCGCGACCAGCATTTTTTTTTTCTAAAACCGCGTCAAAATGACTTCAGGCAAAGGCTCTTTTTTAGTCGGCGACTTCGACAAACGGCTCATCATTAGTCTTCCGTCACGACTAAAATCTGGATTTGAAGAAGAATGGGTAAAAAACGCTGAAAGATGGAATGGGACATAAAGAAAGGCCATTGCCTTTTCTTTTCAATTTGAATCATCCAGGGGCAACGCTTTACAGAATCCTTTACTTTCAAAATGGAATTAGCCTGTTGGCACGATGATAAATCGTTTTCAATGGGATGGAGGACAGGAGTGTCAACAGATGCTGACAAGCCTCTGTCCACACCTTCGTCACTGCAGGCAAAGTGGTCACTTTGGACCACACACGACAATCGTCCTGATGCCAACGCCAATTAATCACCCCCGAGGTGTCCGCATGAGCAATTAGCCACCTCAGAAGCAGTTGGACCAATTAGAACGGCCCGCTAAAGTGGGCCGTTGATACTCATCAATTCTTGAATCATCGATTTTCACTTAATTTTAAAAAACACCCGCGCTCCTCACCTGGTTGGCGATGATTAGAGTCTTGTAGATTCAGTAAATCACGCACATTGAAACCGCTGCCACCAGTTGACGGTTTCGAGTTGGAAACGGCTGCCGCTGCCGCCGCGGCAGCTGCACTCATCATGCGCATCTCCATTAACCTGTAAAAGTAATGATTTGCCAATTAGGTGATCATTGTATAAAAAAAACTGAGGGAGCTAAACCATTTTTACTCGAGACTTTATTAATGCACTTTAATCGACAAACCCATGTTTTAAGCGGCGCACAATTCTTGTATAATTTAAATTCCATTCCATCGTTTTCAAACAGAATTTTTTTTTTTAAACGAACTTTTTTAAGCACAATACGAAAGCGTTTTTCTGTTACAAACTCGTAAGTTCTAAAATCGGATTTTAAGACAGCGAGATGAAATTCATTCATTTTCTACTCGCTGCTGTTTAGTTATTGTTAAAATGTCAGTTAACTTTGTCTTAAAAACTAGTTTGCTAGTTAGTTTAAAGTTGTTTAAAATCCTAAGTGGAGGGTTAATTGCTGTTTATAAAGGGTATAAACTATTGAAGATCCTGAAGGAGAGCTGGAAGATTCCCTTGTTTAAAATGGCGTTTCCACACGTTTTCTAAGACGAAGAGGGTGAATTCGTAGCAATTTCCGTGGCCTGATAATTACCCCATGATTATACGCATGTCCTGGAAGCACTTGTAACGTTTTAATTGCAGTCCACTTCCCAGGTAGGACCTGAGGGGGTAAGAGGCCTATAGGGGAGGGGGTGCGTTGCTGAGTCTCACGTTGCCCCAGTGCGTGAGGGGATGGAGGGAGGAGGCTGGGGGCTCTGCTTCTGAACTCTAATTATTTGACACGACTCTCAGCATTGGCTTTGATTGACATGTGTCAAAAGTCAAGATTCTCCTCTTGCTACTCCCTCATTAAAATAATTTAACCTATTCATGACAACACTGTAATTTATAGGCAGAGTCCAAGCATTCAAACCTCCTCAACCAAACCACCAACAAGCATCTTATCCTTCCAGGGTGCCAAAGGACAGGGGGTTTCGGGGGATGGGCATTTCCCACTCAAACCCCCATTCCTTCCCAAACCCAATTCTGATACCGGCTAAAGTGAACATGACACCCGGAAGGTCTGGAATATAGAAATGGAAGTTTCTGCTGACCTTCAAGGGTCAGACAGAACCCTCATATTGAAAAAATCGTACTCTTAACGACTGACTTAATAATTCCATCGCAAACCGCGCCTTAACTACGTTACGTTGTTCGCCAATCCTTTTACGGAATGAATACCTTTACTAATAAATGAATTTTTTCTATATTTTGTTTTTGTAATTGTGAAACACTAGATCCGGGGTAGCAGAATGATCTAAAAAAAATGTTGGCAAGGTGTTAGCTGATTTAAATTTTACATTTTTAAGGGTGTATGACGGGGGAACTGTTTATTTCTATTAAAAGTGGGATTTGAAAGGGGGGCACTGCCCATCCCGGATTGCCCTGGGTGGGGAGCGGTAGTGCGTAACCCTGGATTCCCTTCCAGCCATTCTTTCTCCAGAGCCAACCAATGAAAGAAGCAGAAGCCGAGTCTGATTAATAAAATTCTGAATTTTTAATTCTATGAGGCACTTGAAGCGCAGTGGAAAGCGCTCTTGGCGAGTGAAAACTACACGCAAAAGTTAAGTTAAACAATTCAAGAAGAGAGCTTCCGGCTAGCTCAACAAGAGCCTTAATTCTCAAGTCAGTGCTCCAGTACCCTTCAAATTATCGTTAATTATAAATTATCTACAGAAAACGGATTTTCAAAAAGTAGATGAAAATAGGTGTAACTATCCAATTCCGACTGGGTGCCAACACACAGTTATTTATTACTCGGAAAATAATTAATAAGTCTAATTCATTTTTAACGTAATTTAATTTAAAATTAGCTTAAAATGTGAATTTAAAAGATTTGTGCAATAGAAAAGAATTGTATGAAAAATGGAGTATAAAATCAAATGTCTAAATAGTAGAGAGCTCATATTTTATCATTTCCGATTCGAAGAGAAATCCAATTTGGTTTTTTCCATTATTTAAATTTGAGGTGTTATACTTTTGTATTTTCACTTTGAAAGTTCGCAAACTTAGTAATTTGCTAAATTTAGAAAACTAGAAATTTAAATTTCGATTACAATTTTTAGTTTTGCGTAACGAAATGTTTGAGGAAATCATTTTTAAATTGAAATAGATTCCGAATAAATACGGAATTCTTCAGAACAAAAAATAATTCATAAAACAAAGAAAAAATGCAATTTAGAGATTTTCCAATTAATTGAAATAAGAACGAAAATTTGCAAGTTTTGGTAAGCAGCTCTAGTTATATTTATTGCCCAATCAAAAAGTGTAGACACTTACATCCTCCAATAGGGGCTAAGTGGATTGGTTGGTGGCGTCGTCATGGACGACGGATGCTGCGAGTGGCCAAAGTTGGCGGAAGGTGGGCTTCCGGAGAGGAGTGACATTGGTGGGCTGCCGATGCCCAGCGCAGATCCATTGTGACCCGTATTTGACCCCTGAAGAAGGAGCCAGGCCGCGGCGGCACTCTGCATGAAACTGTCACTCGGAAGGGGGAACCGTGTTGTCATAGTTTTGTTTTCCACTCTTTTGTCACCCCCACTTAACACTCCATCCCCCAAATTTAAATCCACTAATTGCTCCTGCCAATTACCAAGTGTCACCAATTAACTCTTCAAAAGCTTTCACCACGGCCAAGTAGCAGCGCTAGAGAACCCACCGTTTACGAAGCCAAAGCCTCTCTGAAGCGCTCTTTGGATATTGTTAGGCTAAAGAGCTTGAGGAAGGAGGGTAGATTTGGAGAGGGATGATGTACCCGGGGAGTGAAGGAGGGGGCGGAGCTTAGAGATGCCTCCTCTCTCATTGGCTGTTGCCCAGTTCCTGTGCGGTTGGCACGCCCACTGACGCTATTCATATCCTTTCTTTGGAGAGGCGCTTGAGGGTCGTAATTTGATCAAGTGATCTTCATCGCAAGCAATGGAAGTGACTACTGCAATTCCGTCCTAATTATCCTCAAGCCTTCAAAAACCGTGGAGATCTAGAAATTAATCCCTGTTTTGGAAAGGCAATCTTGAGATTTAAAAAAAACAGTTTGTCTTTTTTATCTTGAACCTGAAATTTCCTTCAGTGATCTCAAACCTAAAGATATCCAAATTGAAGCTAAAACAAACAACTTAAGTTTGTGATTGGATGTGAGGTATGCGCATCCGTTCAAACAATTGTACAATTTAGAATATTTCAAAAAGTGAAATGTTCGCAAATATTACCATCAGGTGATAGGGCTCCATGTTTGGTAGCATTGATGGACAGCGTTTTAGATTCGTCTAATATTGGCTCGTCTCGTGATTGTCTTAATTTGCATTTTACATTAACTAATTTGTGTACGTAAGAAATTAAAATTGGAATCCTGAAGTGGTACACTCAATTAAATCCCTTTTCGTCATTATGCTTTGACAACGCTTGAAAGTGAAAGAAAAAAGGCTCACTGTAGGTATATCAAAAGCGTTGAAACTGACGAAAACAGTAGTTAGTGCGTTGATCAAGTAAAAATTGGCGGCGTCGAGGACGTTGGTCATAGTAAAATAAAGTTGGGACATTTTTTAAATACCAAAAATACTTGTTTTTTTTAACAAAACAAAAAGGTATACAGGGCACCGGAAGCCGGGTGGTTTTAAAAAACAATAGACAAAATTTAAAAAAAGGTGTCAAGAGCACCCGGGGTTCCCAGGCGGTCACCCATCCAAGTACTAACCGGGCCCGACGTTGCTTAACTTCAGTGATCAGACGAGAACTGTTGCTTTCAACGTGGTATGGAACTTGACACGGACCTTGTAAAACAAAACTATATTTAAATCAAATGCTTGTTTTAAAAAGTAAAAAGTAAAAAAAAAGTTAAAAAAAAGTGAACCAACTAATTTTTATTTTAGAATTTTTGCCAGTAGCGTTCAATGGAAGCATTTGAAGATGACAGATGGATTATTTTTTGTGGGTAATTGCCCTCGGAGATTATATTGGTTAATTCTCTCATTGAGCTCAATTAGCATCTTGGGAAAGCGAGAGTGGGCCCTTAAGGGGGCCTTGAGAACTTCCCTCGAGGACCCTCAGTAACTGGTCTTACATTCTTAAGGGCCCTCTTCTGGCGACAGGCAGTCTGGGTGCTCTTTCCGTCCCTTTTGTGCTGGCCGACACTTTGTGTCCCTTAAGTCCCCCGTATAAGATCCAATTGAAGAAGAAAAAAGAACTTCCGGATTAGCACATTCCTTTCACACCCACAAAGTGTAGGGCCCTTGGCAAGGCATTAGGCCGCATAAATAGAGCACAGAGCCATTGAGGAAGGGATTAAGCACCCCTTAAGGGCTCTCAACTGACCCTCCGCAGAGTGACCCCTTGGGAAATGCTAAGAAATTACCTCAATTTGTCCACCTCATTAATAACTCACTCCAAGAAAAAAGACGGGCCATTTAAGCCTCAAAACGCTCAACAATGTGTAAAACGCTCTTTTGAATCTAACCGCCATTCTCCTTACTTCCTTATTGAAAACAATATTTTTTGCAAACTCTTTCATTGAAAAAATGTACAGAGCGTTTCAGAAGAGTTACACATTTATCCTTCTAAATAAACAGACGACATGTCGCTAATCGGAATCTACTTTAATTTCTCGGTATCAAATTATTGCTCAACGGCTCTGATTTTGCTATTATGTAATTGTCTAATTTCATTATTGTGTTTGGAAGATGACGACGTTTTTAGACGTAGCTAGACCATGCGGTGACATAAATTAATAGATATGGGAGAGAAGAATACGTTTTCAAAAAATCGGTTTGTTTCGAATTAATAAGATATTAGTGAACTATCGCTGAAACTGGACAACTGAATTTCAGCTTCAATTGACAGCATAACAGCGAGAGAGCTATAGTCCACCGCCGCTGCGCTCAACGCTGATTGGTCGATTCATCTGGCGAAGTCGATATTCCTCCATTTCCGCCATTCGAGCGAATCGAGAATTGACTACCGTTCCGGACTTAATCGCTGACATGGTCTAGCATTTAAATTTTAAAATTAGCCAAATTGGAACAATTTAAAAAATATGTATTTTGAAATTGTTTAGTTCTTACAGCCAAATATTCGTCCAACTCCACTTGACCGTTGTGATTGGTGTCAATTTCCCGAAGAATGTCATGGAGGACGTCCCCGGCTACTTTTTCACCGTGGCGCTGTGACCAAAGAAATATTACTTGCAAAAATCGCTTCAGTTTTTCGTACAGCGCGGCGACAAGGGTTTGCCCGTATTCCTATCGACTATCTTCTAATGTTTAGATATTATCGAAATACCTCCAATCCTCTTCGAAGATCGTTAACGGAAATATATCCCTTCTTCTCCTGATCCAGCACCTCAAATCGCTTCGTGTAAATTTCCTTTTCCTCACGGCTCAAATTCAGCACGAGACTTTCTGGCTCCTTCGTGGCAACGTTGACTCCCTTTCCCATTTCGTTGTTCAGAAATTCAATCGCTTTGTCATATTGACGCTGATTTGAAAAAAAAAATCAATTTCATTTTTATAGGTGGATGTTTTTAAAACTCACAGATCGCTCCGTTTTGGACCATTTGAGCTCTTCGGCCATAATATCAATTATCTTCGGCAGTGCTTCTTCGGCAGCTTGAACGTTTAAAAATGCAAGTCTTGTACGGCGCGCAATCAGATCAACAGCGGTGCAAGCGTACTCATTAATGGCGTAGCGTACCTAGGATAACAAAAAACTCAGGTCAAAAGTTCAAGCTAAGCTCGTTGTTTGCCAAAGGCCCTTACTTCAGCGTCAATATACGGGAATTCCGAATGAATTCGGTTTCCGACGACTGGATAGCGCTTCCCAGTGAGGTCAGCGAGTTTAGAGACGGAGAACGCACGGTCGCCGTAAGTAGACGCAAGGTGCTTGGCCACTTCAGATTCCAGCCCAACGTCCTGGACAAGGCGAATGAACAGTGTTGGCGACCAGCCGTGAGCACCCTCTAGCAGGAGGCCGTCGGTTCGGCTTGGACTTGTTGNGACAAGGCGAATGAACAGTGTTGGCGACCAGCCGTGAGCACCCTCTAGCAGGAGGCCGTCGGTTCGGCTTGGACTTGTTGGCTGGAGTTTACAAGCTGAAAAACAAATCAGCGATTTTATATTCAAAGTTCATTGAAAAAAAAATGTGAATAATATGTTTTCGAAAATTTCGCTAAGGGTATGTTAACTGTAATTGGTCAAAGCAGATAAAACGGAAAATCAAATACGGATTGGCGCTGAAAAAGAAAATCGCAAAATCAGCGATTCGCACCATCTATGGCAGCGTCAATGGCCTCCACCGCCATCGCCCTGTAGGTGGTCCACTTCCCACCAGCGATTGTCACAAGCCCTCGCGGGCTCACATGTACAATATGATTGCGGGCTAGCGATTGCGTGTCGGGTTTGTTCGGGTCAGAAACTAATGGCCGAATGCCTGCCCAAGCTGAGAGAACGTCGCCTCTTCGAACTGTTTAAAAAAACGTTGAAAATTTAAAAACTGCTCGAACATTGTTTGTTTGAACGTGTTTATTTAACCTTCTAAGTCTGGACTGAGGTAGTTCTTGACCTCTCCGAGAATGAACTGAATGTCCTTCTCAGAGGGCGCTGGATTGTGTGTCACTGGACATGGCTTATCTGTCGTTCCAGCGATTGTGAGCTTTTGCCAAGGCAGAAAGAAAATGACTCGTCCGTCAGAAGTACTTGGATCCAGGAGGCCCATTTCTTCAGGACTTTAAAATTAAAAAAAAACGTTTAGACAAAAAATAAGCGTTTTCAAAATTATTTAAACACATTTGAACAGACCTGTAGTATCCGGGAAGAACAATGTGGACACCAGCGCTCGGAGCGCAAATTTCGGCAGTGCTCGGATCGTCCATTTTCCGAATCGCGTCGGTGAAGGGCCCCGTTGCGTTAATAATGCACTTGCTAGCAATACTGAATTCCTTGCCGCTAACTTCGTCTCGTACTTTGGCACCAACGAGGCGCAGGACTCCTTCCTCGTCCTTCAAAATTAAGAAGAAAAAAAAATCAGCGATTTTTTTAGCTAAGAAAATTAAAAAAAAATAACCCTTTCTTTGATCAAGTCGAGCACTCGGCAGTGATTGGCTATCGTAGCACCAAAGCGCGTAGCGGTGAGGGCAATGGCCAGATTCATTCGAGCGTCGTTGTGCTGACCTTAAATTTTTTTTTAATTCATTATTAAAATTTTTGTTTTTAAAGGAATTCTTTGAAAGCGTCTTTTTTTAATTTTAAAATTTTGATTTTGAATTACCGTCGTAGTAGACAAGGGCTCCTACGAGTTTGTCTTTGCGTAACATTGGAAAAAGTTCGAGTGCCTTTTCCTTGGACAAAATGTACGAGCTCTTGACGCATTTTCTACCGGCTACAAAATCGTAGGCTTTGATACCCACCCAGTAGTACGGAAGTTGCCACCACCTAATCATAAAAGCTAGTTAATTAGTCAAAGTTAAATAACATAAATATTGTCGTTAATTACTTGTATACGGGCAACATAATTGGAAGTGGGTAGGAGAGGTGCGGCGCAATGTCGAGGAGATTTGCCCGTTCATGCAGAGCCTCCTTCACCATACGGTATTGCTCAATGTCAAAGTTCATAATCGCTTTTTGTAGGTAGCGCACACCCCCATGGATGAGCTTTGTGGAGCGACTGCTCGTTCCGGCTGAAAAGTCGTCTAAATCGACTAAAGCCGTTTTGAGGCCTAAATGCGGTTAACGATAGTTAATCGTAATTAAAAATAACTTTTGGAATTGAACTCTTTTGATTGGCTAACCTCTCGATGTGGCGTCCAGCGCACACCCCGCCCCCGTAGCTCCGCCTCCAATGACAAGTACATCAAAACTCTCGCTCTCAAGCGATCGGAGCTGCTCGGCTCGCGTCGGCAGAGGCCGTTTTGGCCTCGTATTCAATGGATTGGCCTCGGCTGCAACTGTCGCCTTGCAAAAGAATATTTTGAATAGGATACGTTGCAATGATAAATTTTGACAAAAGATGATAAATGCTCAAATATTGTAAGTTGTCAAATCCTACTCTATGAATGGGTTTAGTAATACTTGTGTAACTTATCATTTATGAATGACGTGATATTTAAAATTAAGGTACTTTAAGTGGTTGGATATTTATAATTTTGATATTTAAGATAATGTGATAAGATGATAAGGAACCTACCCTATGTTCTTCTGAGATCCAAGAGGCTGCTAAGTAGCTACCGCCGACTGCCGCCGCTCCAAAAGCACTTAACCTAATTAATTTTCTTAATTTTCCGAAAGATCGAGCAGACATAATTAAGTTTTTAAAAGTCAATTTAGAATTTTAAATTGAACATTTTTGCATGGCAAAAACCGGTAGAGCAAAAGTTGCCAAAATATTTTCACTCAATTTCTTTTTTGCACTGTAGTAAATGACGAGATGAGTTTGACATTGGACTTGATTAAAACTTGTGGCTTCACGTCTTGCCAAACCAAACGTACATTTTATTACACTTTTTCCTTGTAGAAAAAACTAAAAAAAAAAAGCTTTCCGCCTTTTGCCTGCAAGCTACACATAACAGCCCAAATGAAGATGTCCTCATTCACATCCTACAGCCCTCCTTTAACGGCGTTTCTTAAATGGGCACTTTTTTTTCGTGGGAAAAAAATAGGCTATTGATCTTATTAGTGTACTCTACTCATCCGAATATCATTTGGTACTTCGGCATTGATAAAAAATGATCCACAAAAAATCTCAAAACCAAATCTAACGTTATGCCGATATGCAATTTTACATAAACTCATCGTTGAAACGTCGTTATTAAAAGAGGGTAAATTATGTTTTGGGAGTTAATAAGGGGTTTTGATTTGGACAAGGCTACTGGACTTTCAGTAGTTGTATCTGTACAAAGTGCAAGTGAAATTGAGTTATAAGATGATATCCTCAACCCTCAAGCACAAGCTTTCAAGCAGCAAATGAGAAAAAACTCTTGCTAGCCCTCTTACAGAATGAGTGGGTAACTTTTAGAACCCCGGCGCTAGTGCAAAAAATCCATATACCGACTTTCTGGCTATTCGCAAATCTTCGGAGATTGTAAGACATAAATTCCAAAGCCAGACGAAAAGCACGTGCAGAATAGATGAATGCACATGACTCAACTCTTACGCACAACGCGTTACGCTTCCACTTAATACACTTAAATGGGCTTTTGACACAAGTGCTTTTGATATGAAAGTGATTGAAATGCTTATGTGATGCAATATGCAATTAAGTTGATGTGATGAGATTTCTCATTCTCACCTCAGAATTGTTGTTTGCGTCAGGGCGCTCCCACGGAGCGTTTAATTTGGTTTGACTGAATTACTAAATGAAAATTAATTGAATTGAACGTAGAAAATGTAGGAAAGTTAAGTAGACTTATTTAGTTAAATATTTGATTTAACGACCTTCGCCGTCCTTCATGTTCTGTAGAATGAGATCGTCACACAACGCACTTAACTTCCGAATCTCCAACAACCTTTTGCGAGACGTCATTTTCAAGACCCTCCACCTTCATTTCAGCGCGGCGGAGCTGAGCCCTTAGTCTTCCCGCTTCTCCATCCAAGCCTTTAAACTTTGTTTCATAAGTTTTAAACATGCTGTCAAAACGAAAATCATAGTTAATGTTTGAACCACAATCCAAAGAACTTTGGTCTAACTTGTCCAACTTGTTTTTGACGGCGGCTTTAATCTCGTTCAGTTGTGCGTCGCATTCCGCCATTCTCCTACTCATTGCCGCATCACGCTGGACAAGTAGCTCTTCGTTATTACGACTATTTTCCAAACGAATTTTGAGCTGGTCATATTTTCTAATACAACAAGGTAAAGGATATTTTTAGCAAATCAACCGTAGTTAGAAATTTAGAACATTTAAAATGATAGGTTTAAATTTCAAATTATAAATAATTGGTTAAAATGAGAAATGATAAAAATGACACACAATTTAAAAATTATAAATTACAATTAACGACTAAAAATGACTTACTCATTAGTATCATAAACAGCGTTTTGAGCGTTTTGTAATGCAAGAGACAATTGCTCTAGTTCCAAAGACAAAGTTCGACTTTCTTCCTCCGAAACTTGTACCTTCGCCTTCATCTCTTCAATCTGGGCGAGAGCGTGGATGAGATCCGTTCTGAAAACAGTTTAAGAAATAGCAATTTGCTAAACAAAATTATTTCTATTTTCAATAAAGAACACACTTCGCTTGGTTATCCTCTTCTGCTTCAGCATCTTTTTTCATTGACGCGTTGTCAGAAAACTGCTGAAGTCTTGTTTCTAACTCTCGAATACGGTCTTCTCGCTCGCACAACTCGGCCCGAAAATTAAGCTCCTGTTGAAGTAGAGCCGTTTCCATTCGAGCGTCGCTGCTTTCCTCGGGACGGAGAGCCAGCAGCAATTCGCTTTCCTTTGATTCTCGACGACTGGAAGACTTTAATGTTGCTGGCGGTGGTGAAGATGACTGAC
>VYYI01001493.1:0-19256 GCA_021029175.1 Bilobella aurantiaca
CCACCTTGATATTTTTACTATAGTGCCACCGACGACAGTCTTGATTGTCAATTATTGGCACCAACACTTTTTTCTCTGAAAAAGATTTACTTTAAGTATCATAGAAAGGACTTCTTTTTTTTTACTGTTGAAGTGTCGTTAAAGTTTAATTAAAATTTGCTTTTCTTAAAGCTTAATTAAACTTACCTTTTCTTGGTAATTAGGATTGAATGATTATGACCTTTTCAAGAAATCGGAAATTCGACCCAAATTGGTAGCTGCAAGTTGAGCGGATTGATTTTGCACACCAGAACAACGGCGTCCCGGAAGCTGACATTCCCCTTCGACCACTTTGGTCCCCGTGACCCTTGACCCCTGACCATACCTTGTCCCATATCATGCGCCTTTCATCCCTCTTGACCTTGGCTGGAATTTTAACGCTTTCGCACTCATGGATTGTTGGTGGTCCACTATGGAACAGAATTCGACGCTCTGAAACTGCCAATTACCTGATTCCAAAGCTCTTTCCAAGGGTGTTTCCAACACGTGGAAACTTGGCTATTTTGTGCTGGTTGACGCGCACGGCATGCAGCAACAGTGGCAGGTAGCTGCGTTGACATGAGGGCTAATTCCAATGGCTCTAACCTTGACCTTTGACCTTTCAGTGCGCCCACGGCGGCGAGCTATCCGCCTTCTGCCGTTGGCATGATCCAAGCTCTGCGCAAAGATGCTCACATGGCTGAATCTAATGACATTTCCGTCTCGGACTATGACATCGGTACAATTTTTTGAATTTAAAATTGGAGGAATCGGACAAATTTTGAAAAACGATCTTTTTTCTAAAAAAAAAATCAACTAGAATGTGGTGTCCAAAAAATGGTAGCGCAAAAACGGATCATCGGAGGAAACACGGCGGGATTCGGGGAATTACCCTGGCAAGCGCATATCAGAATTTCAGGCTTTCAATGTGGCGGTGTTCTGCTGAATCACTACTACATTGCCACCGCGGCGCAGTGAGATGATCTAGTCCATTTCTTCTTCTTTTTTATTTAGAAAACGGTGCGAGAAATTTTTCTAAAAATTTTCGTTTTTTTTGTAAATTTAAGCTGTGTTCACAAGGCACGTTTGTCCGATATCACGGTATTCTTGGGAGAACACGACACTAAGGACACTGGACGCTGGCTAGAACCGCTCCCATCTGAAGCCTTCGCTGTGGTTGAACGAATCATTCACCCTAGGTTCAAGTACATGCTTACGCAGCCTGACAGGTAAAGCACAATTAAGTTTCTCAACATTTAATTAACATTAAAGTTAATTAAGATTAATTTAATATTAAATTAAGTATTATAACTAATTTTCTACCATTATCAGGTACGACGTAGCTCTGCTGCGACTCCATCGTCCAGTTCGCTTCAAAGCAAATATTTTGCCAGTCTGCCTACCTCCAGAAGACAAAAATTATTTAGGAAGAATTGGAATTGTTGCCGGATGGGGCAAAACTGACCTTTCTTATGGTAATTAAAAAAAATAGATTAAAAAACTTGTTCTAAATAATCAAAATATCATAAAAACAAAACAATGATTTAGGTAAAACGGGAACGAACGTATTGCAAAAAGTGTTGGTGCCAATAATTGACAATCAAGACTGTCGTCGGTGGCACTATAGTAAAAATATCAAGGTGGAACTTCACACTGTGGACCAATTCTGTGCTGGTCATCGAAATGGCAAAATGGATGCCTGTCTGGGTGACAGCGGTGGGCCACTCATCGTCTTTGACGACGGACGTTGGACACTGGCCGGAATTACGTCAGCCGGTTTTGGCTGCGCCGTGGATCATCAGCCCGGAATATACCACAAGGTCTCTACTACAACTCGCTGGATACGACAACAAATTTCAGCGTGATCAGCGACGATGCTATCGCCAAGCGTCGGGTGCGCAGACATTTTGAAAATGCTACCAACGCCTAGAGGTTGTCACTTTAGATGCCATTACCAGGAGCCTAAAGTTATCCAACGACTGTTGAGTTGCCTATTTTTAAGTTGTTGGATATTGTGATATAACTAAAAAAATATTTATTTTTGTGAGAAGTCAAAGAGTAAGGAACTTTTAATTGTTTTCCACTTTGCTAATATTATTATACTTAATTGAACTCCAGAACAAATTCAATTGTCAGCAAAACCTAACCGACAGTAAAATTAGCCCAATTTCCAGGTGTTGTAGAAATTGTGTGATTATTAGGTGTCTATTGCGGTCACGTTCTATTATTTGGAAATTCTTATAACATTAGTCCTCAAGCGTACCTGAAGTTGAGTAACTAAATGTTTTACAAATAGTCTCTGTCCCGTTCGGCATTAAGGCCTTTCACGTCCATTTTGATAAGTCTGGCCCGCCTCTTCGGTACACAGAACCAACGATACTTGGCAGTATATGTGAGTTGCATCAATTCCCGCACCACTACGTCCTTATGTTTTTTGTTGAACACTTCTCGTACCTAAAACGAAACATTCCACTAGAGACAGATCTAGAAGTATGGTATGTACATGGAGGTATTTCTAAAGCATACCGGCATAAGTGCCTGGACCTTGAGAGCCGAGTGTGTCGGCGTAACGTCGAGCGGGATTGGTTTTGTCATTTCGTACGGGAAGGGAGTTTCTGGATGCCAACAGGCAATGACTCTTCCATCCTTTGACTCGGCAATTCGTTCAATTGAATTTGCATCTTCCTCTACAACGTTTCGGGACGTAGCGAGGTAAGGCAATTTGAGGTACCATCTCATCTTCTTCACTTTGTCACGAGCAATGGCCAGCCTGCGGGCATGGCCACCAGCATGACGCACTTGACTTGACCACATCGAACTCAGGGACCCAGCTTGTCGCAGCAAGTTAAACCCCTTCTCCAAGATTGAATTCTGCATACCTCCTTCCTTATTGGGTACTAGATACTGAAACTTTCCAGAATACTTAGTTTACATTTAGGAACATAGTTAGCTAAGCAATTGATCAATTCTCAATAACCTCAATTCTTAATTGAATTCAGAACTTACCGTTTCCTTATAGCTGGGTCCTTGATTCGCTGCCAACCTTGGAACTTCTTAGGATGAAACTTAAATGGTACCATTAACAAAACCAATTAGCTAATTGATCAAATAATTTAGGAATACAGCTAGCTAATTAAATGATCTTCTCCAATCTAATTCAGAACTTACCGTGTATTTATGGCTGTGCCTGACAACCCTCAAACTTTTTAAGGCCCTTCTAACTATGCCAATTAAATGGTACCTTAATTAACGAATCTAATTAACTAATTGATTGTTCACTTTTTTGTTTTTCGGACTGAATCTAATCGGCTCGTGTTTTTTTTTTAATTTTAAAGTTCTGCTGTGTTTACATTTTTGGCGCGTATGCGGTCACGTGACATTGACACTTGAATTATTCCAGGCTCCACATGTTTCTTTCGGCATTTTTTGTCATTCATTCAGTTGTCAGCTGTTTTTCTCTCTTTTGCATAAATTAACACTTAATTACTAATTAACTTTAATTGTGATCAGTAAAAGTCGAGAATCTGCACAATGACCGTAAGTCAAACGATACCCTCAAATTAACTAACTAATTAACAAACCATTCAAATCGTTTTCCAGGTGCAACCCAAAGGGAAGCAAGGGACGAAGGGAGCGAAGCAGATCGTTGAAGAAAATATAGCAACTCTAGTCTTCTATCGAAACATGATTTTTGGATCAGTAGGAGTGTACTTAATACTAATGAATGTGCGCAGTGATGGCTTCCATTTTTGGGATATCGTAAGCTAATTAACAATTAAAAAAAAACTATTTTGAAAATACTTCTTTCAGTGTACTCAATTAGTTTATTTTTTGGGTTACAGGCATTCTTTCTGTTTGGTGCCGCAGTATTCACGGCCTGTATTCAATTTATGAGATTCATGTCCAAGGCGCAGTACTCGGAAACAACGCCACCGCAGCTCCTGCATTCTGGAAGTGATCTCAACTTGCCGTCGGGAGTGGCCGAGTATGGCATTCATTTGTCAAGTAATTTGAAATTGAAGTAATTTGATTGTCTTTGTAGGCAGGTGAAGGATGTGATAATCGTAACGTGTGCCTGTCAAGTATTTTGCTATTTCTCGAGATACTTCTGGTTTCTCTGGCTATTTGTACCACTGAAAGGGGTCTATTATGCCTGGACAACGATTATTGCTCCTTGGCTCTTTGCTCCTGCTCCACCAGCTCCGGCCAATGAAGAAAAGAAGGCAAGGAAGTTGGACAGAAAAATGCGACGATAAAAGTACAAAACTCCGCCTCGTTGACTCGTGATTCGTGAATTAACTATGATTATTTGTTCACAAAGCATATCAAATCCACCATGTTTTAAATTAAAATTCCATACAAATAAATGAACCCATTTATTTCACAGATTTTGCTTTAGCGCGACATTTGGTGGGATAAAACTTAAATTCTAAAAACTTATGCTAAAGTTTTTAGCATAGAAACCAGTGGCGCACTTTGAAAACTTTAGAAAAAACTTGCTGAAATCCTTTGCGATTTTGTCAAACATTTAATTTTGAACAGTGATTTCCAACGAACCAACCGAAGTTAAACCGAAGCTAATTAAATACGAATGATTTATGGATCTAAGTACATCGGACATGGGCGAGAGCGAGGAAATGTCAAATTCTACGGTGGGTTTCGTCGAGGAGCCACTTGACCTGACCTCTCCATTTAACAACCACAGTGCCAAACTAATCAACCTCCAGGAAACGCTAGCAGAGAACATTTTGCTCAAGCGAGAGCTGCGCTCCAAGTTAGAACATATTGTCCACTTGAGAAATGAACTACGAAAACGCTTTGGACAGCAGCGATTGGAGGCTGGAAACAGAATCGCTGAAAACGGAGTATTGGAAACGGATCCTTCTCAAACAGAACGGCAGCGATTTTTCTATGACGCTTCAGGCGACGCTCATTCTGAATTCAATAGCTTATTTGAAAATTCAAGCGTCAATAACTCTGTCGTATTTCAAGAAATGTCAGAAAATGGAGAAAGGTCCACTTCAAATGCGAATCTCACAATTTCGGAAAGTAAATTTAAAATGATTTAAATATTCAAACGGGAAAAACGAATATTTCAATTATTCAAGAAATTATTTAAATAAAAAAAATCAAATTTGCAAGAATGCTATGCTCTTACGACAGGAGGACAAACTTTAGATTCAAAAATAAACTGAAAGCTAGGTTTGCAGTTAAAAAACGTTAAAATTTGTGTGTTTTTTTAATCCTAAATTTGTATATTTCAAGGTATCATCGGATGGGTGGAAACTAATCGATCAGAAGTAATCGAGACAGTGAGCACTGGGACGTTGATGGTTCGAGACTTGGCCCTTGGAGGCGCTTCCGGTTGGGTGGGAGCCTACGTTTTGAAAAAATTTGGAACAGCGGCGCTGTCAGCGCTCGGCGGCGGCCTGCTATTGCTCCAGTTGGCCAATCAGGGTGGCTACGTTGTCGTGGACTGGAATCAAATTTACACTCGCTTGGAACAAACAGCATCGGAACTGGAAGGGAATCACGCTGGAGAGGACTCCGAAGCTGCTGAGCAGCCCTTCCTTGGGAAAATTAAAAGAATTCGAAAGTGGGCCCTTGACAATCGCCATTTTGCTCTTGGATTCCTTGGAGGGTTTGTATACAAAACGTACTCATAAGACTACAACTTCAAGGGTCTAAAAATTATGAACAGTTCGACAAAGTTTTGCAATTTTTCCTTGAACTAATAAAAGTGCCTACTCGTCTGAAGTGTGTCTCTAAAGATTACAACAAAAATTCTGGTACAAATTTCATAGATTTTCCACAAAAATAGGAAAAATAAAAAATTTAGGTCATTTAGGCGGCAAAAAGCAATACCTGGATTGTGTTTCAGCATATTATTTTCTTAGTGGCGTCTATCCACTACGTTATACCTTGACTTTGGTGACCTCTAGAGGTCAAACTATAGTCGATTGTGTCTAACTGAGCTCAAAATTGTATTCAGTGAACTTTTTTCAATAACTTTAACAAATTCAGTTATTCCTTAGCTTGTTGATGTGTTTTTATAATTCAAAAGTAGTTGAATGATGAAGGTTTCACTTTAGAAATGTTAGATTAATGTTGCTAGGTAACGGATACAACACAAAAGCACATCGAAATTAGGGATCTAAGTTTGCAAAAAAAAATGTACTACGCTGAATTCCGATTGGAGTTTTAAATTATTTTTCTTAAAATCAGTATTTCATTTTTTTTTTTAATTTAAATTTAAGAATTTTATCTAATTCATCTCAATGGATCGTTTACTTTCTTACTGGTACGACAACGACGTAAGATTTGATCTTATGACCAGGTAATAATGCTGCTCGTGAATATTAATATAGCTAAAAGTTTTAGTCAATTAGTTTTGTAACCCTTTAACTATCCTAGATACCTAAGACCCTGCGCTGGCGAGAAAATTTTCGAGGCCCTTGAACCGGTAGAGGACACTAAAGGAAACAATGGCGAAGCTGGACGCCTCGTAATAACGAATCTACGCCTTATATGGCAATCAAGGAAATATCCAAAAATTAACCTTTGTAAACACTTAATTTTACCACCAATTAAAAATGCACCTTAATTTTATGAGTCCAAGATATTTAATTATAAGGAAACGATGCACTCACGGTAGGACTAGGGACGCGAAAAGTCGGCCCGTTCGATGTATGTCTAGCGTTTACGCCACTATGAAAAAATAATCCAGAACATTTGGAGGTACGTTTCTCACTTTTTTGCGGTGAATATTTAGGCCAATGTTATTACAGTAGATTAAAAAAATAAAAAAATATTCAAAACAACTAAAATTAACATTTTGAGTCTACAAAAAGAATTAGAAACTAGAATCCAGAACTTTAGTGCTGGCGTCTTCCAACATTTTATTTTAGTGGCGTACACGCTAGACATTTCACGTTGACCTTTTGAACAAATATGACTTCACACTAATTCCTTGAAAGCTGCTTCTGAATCGGTCTTTTATTATATTTTCCAAATTTTACAGCTATCGGCTACGCTCCAATTACAACCGTCAACATAAAATCAGCCACCTCGGTAATAGCGAAGTGATTCAATAAAAATTCTCAAATTTTAAAGTACTTTCCAAGTGATCTAATTGATTGAATTTTAGAAGCTGAGAGGCATGACAGAATCGCTGCACATTTTGGCGAAGACGCGTACCTCTCGCTACGAATTCATTTTTACGAACCTCATAGCCGATCAGAGTCGACTTTTCACCGTTGTCTTGGCTGTACATCGGTAATGACGAGTCACTCTCCATTCGCCTGACCGCTGACCTTTGACCTTTTATTAATTGTATAGGGCTTACAATGAATCAAAGTTGTATCGGGAAATACGGATGAGAAGTGGCCTAATTGTTACGAATAAGAAATTAAGCATGTTACCACAAGAAGAGATCTGCGAGCAATTTGGAGGAGTTTGGAATTTGTCAAGCGATCAAGGTAAATCTATTAAATATTTTAATAATCATAATTTAAAAATGAAAACAGTTTACAAATTGAACATTTAAGATAGAAGTTAAAACATAGGGAATCTAGGCTCGTTCTTCATTACCAACGTACGCGTCGTCTGGTACGCTGCAACAAATGAGCTATTCAATGCCTCCATACCATTTCTTCAAATATCAGTAGTAAGTGTATTTAAATATCTCCAATTAAAAAATAAATTATTATGACACAAAAACTATTGCTAAAAAATAGTTACCACAAACCATATATTATACTATCCAGACAAGTTACAGAACAAGATCTTGTTCTCTTGCAAGAGAATGTTATTTTTTAACTCTAAAAAACGAAACTAAAAATAAAAATTAAAAATTCCCTTAAAAATAAGAAATCGTCCTAGGACGGGCTTGTTTGGCTTCCCCATTTTCATCACTACTTGCACTAAAGCGAAAAAACAATCCATTTTCACGAGGTTATTTCAAAATCCATGAAACTAAAAATCAGCTTGACCTTTGACCTGACCTTAGATCAAAGTGCGTGACTCCAAGTTCGGAAGAGCCCTTGTAATTGAAACGTACGAAGGGAACTATGTCCTTGGATTTCGCATTGACCCCAAGGAAAAGCTCTACTCTTGCTACAAAAATGCTCCTCTCCATTCAGGAAGCATTCATCCAGCATCCTGTCTACGGAGTCGAATTCAATCCAGACGTAAAGCGTTCAAGACGCTATTTTTTTTTCAAAGAAAAAAATCCCATTTAAAACAAGTTTTTTAAAATGCAGATGCTGGACCAGGAGTCTGAGCTGGAGAAAAAGCAGCGCCTGGACACGGCTCTAGTTGATGAGGGCGAAGGCGTGGAAGAGAATCCAGAGCTCCCTTCAGACGCTTTTGCTGCCTACTTTGCGGACGGTGGACAACGAAACCTGGACAAACTGGACATTGTCTTTTGCGAAGAACTTGGCCTGGCCATCGAAAAACCCAAAGATGGCTTCACAATTGAATCCTTATGGGAAGTCATTCCCTCTTCTGGAGGAAAGGCTTAATCTGTGAAAATTTAGACAGTATTAGATGTATTTGGTAGTTAATTAAATTAGTTAAAGTTAATTATCCAAATCACAATCTTAGGCGCTAAGATTAAAAATAAAATTAATTTCACAAATCTCATTGTGTCTAATTCTAATTACTCCCATTTTCACGAGATTATTTCAAAATCCATTAAACTAAAAATCAACTTGACCTTTGACCTGGCCTTAGATCAAAGTGCGTGACTCCAAGTTCGGAAGAGCCCTTGTAATTGAAACGTACGAAGGGAACTATGTCCTTGGATTTCGCATTGACCCCAAGGAAAAGCTCTACTCTTGCTACAAAAATTAAAAATAAAATTAATTTCACAAATCTCATTGTGTCTAATTCTAATTACTCCCTATTTAATTTCTCTATCGAACCCAGCCAACGTGACCTTACCTTGGTGGATGACCTCTCCTGGATTTGAACTGCTCAAGTTTAAAAAAATACACACGATTATATCAGCCACGCTCCTTTTAATTAATTATTAAATTTTAGAGAGATCGTTCTGTATACTATATCCAAAAATTAAACATTTATTTGCTTGTTATCGGTGAATTAATTAATTCTCAATATCATTACTTACGTCTTTTGACGTTATTGAAGCCTAATTAACATTTTGCCAAAGGCATTTTTAATGATTTGGTAATTTGAGCGCGAATTTCAAACTAGTTTCGATTTGGCCAATGTGTTTTGTCAAATTGCCATTACTGCTCAATTGCCAAATGACACAAGCAATGGACAAAATTTCAATAAGGAAGAAATGTTCTATGCATAACATAAACATAGGAGAATACGGTTTACATTCAATTTAATGAAACATTAAAAGCTAATTTATCACTTAATTTCACGTATTTAAATGCATGTTGGTATTATTAGTAATAAAAGTTGACGCTATCTTGTAGATATGCAATTTTGCAACAGAGTTTGCCATTTTGCAATAAATTTGGAACCTGGTAGAATGGCAATTGAAGGTTTGTTTTGAGAAATTATCGTTGCTCTACTAGTTCATTTCATTCCACTCATCTGGTGGAAGAGGTTGCTTTTATAATCGTCGCTGCTGCTTAGATTGCGTTTTTTGATTATATCACTGAATCGCTGAATCGCTGATTGGCTAATTAAGACAAATAATTAAGAGTTAGAGTGCTCTGGAATGGGTGGAGGTTCCAGAAGGACAGATTCCAGGAAGAACCGGAAGCGACACCGTGAAGAAGAAGAAGAGTATATGCCCCCGGATGAATTAGATGATGACGATGATGGAACTAATGCGGGTACAATTAATTAATACAATAAAACTTTTAATTAGTCATGTAATGAGATACAAACTGATGCTCTATGTTGTGAACTTTAGAAATGGTTCCCGGATCTGCGAAAAGAGACGCTGAAGCTGAAACGTCAGAAGTTCCGCTTGATGCTTTCGGAGCGAAAGACTATCGATCGCAGATGATCCTTAAGCCAGATCATGCTTCTCGACCGATTTGGATCGTGAGTGTACTTAATTTGGCACGTCTTAAATAAAAGTAATTTTCGACGGATAATTTTTTTTTTACTAGCTTCCAAATGGACACATTTTTCTTGAAGCGTTTTCACCAGTCTACAAGCATGCCCATGACTTTCTAATTGCAATCGCTGAACCTGTTTCTCGTCCAACTCACATTCATGAAGTAGAAATCAAAACTAAAAATTTCATTTCAAAATTGCCGTTTGGTGGTATTAAGTTTTGTTGTTTTTTTCTCGTTTTTGTCCTCTTCAGTACAAGTTGACGGCTTACTCCTTGTATGCCGCTGTGAGCGTTGGGCTTCAGACGGAGGATATAATTGAGTACTTGACTCGCCTTAGCAAAACATCCATTCCAGGCGGCATCGTAGAATTTATTAAAATGTGTACAATTTCCTACGGAAAGGTCAGTTTCGCATGCTTTTATTCAGCAGGTTTTTAGATAAGAATTTGAACCAATTAATCACAAATTGTATTTTAAAGGTGAAACTAGTATTGAAACAGAATCGTTACTTTGTTGAGTCGACTCACGCTGATGTCCTTCAGAAGTTGCTTCATGATCCTGTTATTCAGGAATGTCGCCTTAGGCACACGGAAGATGCACCACTGGAAGAAGGGCGTGTAGTCACTGGAGTTGCGTCAACCCTTGTTCCTGGAATTAGCAATAAAGTGGCCAATGGTGACACAAACGGCGACGAATCGCAATCAGCGACAAATGGTGCAGAAAAGACAGCTGACGTTCCAGGCGACATTGCTGACTATTATTCCAAACTCGACGCTGAGGAGGAAGAGGAGGAGAAAGTAGTTTCCTTCGAAGTGAACCAAGAGAAAATTGAAACCATTCAGAAGCGCTGCATTGACCTCGAAATTCCTCTTTTAGCTGAATACGACTTCCGCAATGATACACATAATCCTGACATTAAGTAGGATTTAAAATTCAATTTGGAATTTGTATAAGCTAATCCAATTCCAAATATAAATTGAAATGTTTTTATTTTATTTTCTTTCAGTATTGATCTCAAACCTTCTGCAATACTCCGTCCATACCAAGAAAAAAGCTTGAGAAAGATGTTCGGAAATGGGCGAGCACGATCTGGTGTCATTGTTTTGCCTTGTGGTAGCGAAAATATATTTTCAAACCGATGTTCATTTTTGTTTTAAGTTCTTCGAATTTCCATTTTTGTTTATGTGATTTGAACGAAGGCAAAACAAAAGCAAAAAAAACGAAAGCAAATTTGAAAATATGTATTTTCAAAATTTCAGGTGCTGGTAAAAGTTTGACTGGTGTTACAGCTGCTTGCACTGTCCGGAAGCGGTGTATTGTTCTGTGTAATTCAGGCGTTTCTGTCGAACAATGGAAAGACCAATTTAAGTTGTGGAGTACAGGTGAGTGAAACGAATTTTAAAAAAAGTTTCCAATGAATTTTTGTAATAAAAAAAAATTCTTACACTTGTATTCAGCCGATGATTCGATGATATGTCGATTCACTTCTGATGCAAAGGATAAACCAATGGGTTGCAGCGTTTTAGTTACAACCTACTCCATGATTACTCACTCACAGAAACGATCTTATGAAGCAGACCAAACAATGAAGTGGCTTCAGGAACAAGAATGGGGCTTGATGCTTCTGGACGGTAAACAGTAAACACATACAATTAAACAAATTAATTATTGAGCTTGTATTAATCAATGAATTATTAACCATTGTACCAATTAATTATCTTTTACGCTTTTGTAATCTGTTGTCTTTTCGATTTACAGAGGTGCATAGTATTCCTGCTAAAATGTTTCGTCGTGTGCTAACAATGGTCCAAGCTCATTGCAAACTGGGTCTGACTGCCACTCTTGTTCGGGAAGATGACAAAATCGCTGATTTGAATTTTCTTATTGGCCCGAAGGTAATGATTGTTTTTTCAATGTGATGAAACCATAAGCACCTGTATTTCTTTTTCAGCTTTATGAAGCCAATTGGCTTGAATTACAAAAGGCCGGTTATATTGCTCGAGTGCAGTGTGCTGAGGTGTGGTGTCCAATGGTGCCAGAGTTTTATCGAGAATACTTGAATTCCAAAATTTCAAAGAAAACAGTGAGTTCTCCGATACAATTTTTAACCAACAATCCACTTATAATTCACAAATGATTTGCTTTTTAGCTATTATCTGTGATGAACCCAACGAAATTCCAAGCCTGTCAATTTCTGATCAAGTATCACGAGAGGCGGATGGACAAAATCATTGTCTTTTCAGACAATGTTTTTGCTTTGAAGCACTATGCCCAACGCATGGGAAAACCCTTCATTTATGGTCCAACAAGCCAATCGGAGAGACTGCAAATTATACGAAATTTCAAGTTTAATCCCAAGGTGAATGAGCCAGATTTCAGCGATGATCTAATGTGTGATTTTGTGGAGCTGATAGAATTCAGTGATGATGAGGACGAGGAGCTTTTTAAATTCTAGAAGGAATTGAGCAATTACTATCTAGCAGCATTATCTCTAATCTTTCTGTATATATTTTTTTAGATTAAATAATTTAGCACAACTTAATAATGATTTTGGTGTTTTCAGGTCAACACCGTATTTGTGTCGAAAGTGGCTGACACTTCATTTGACCTTCCAGAAGCAAACGTTTTGATTCAAATTAGTTCTCATGGTGGGTCACGTCGTCAGGAAGCTCAGCGCTTGGGCAGAATTTTACGAGCGAAAAAGGGTAACATTTGTTTGTTCTCATAAAAAATAAACGAAAACCTCTCCATCAATCATAAATTGTGTTTAATAAAAAAAATCAGGAACGATAGCAGAGGAGTACAACGCTTCCTTTTATACTCTTGTATCGCAAGATACGTTGGAGATGGGCTACTCTAGGAAACGTCAAAGATTTCTTGTGAATCAAGGATACTCTTATAAAGTTATCACTCATCTCCAGGGACAAGAGAAGGTTAGGAATTAAAATTGATTTATCTATAACATTCACCTATCATCATTTTTACTAGCGACATATGTTTTAATTATTACAACGGTTATCTATTTTCTAGGAGGATCTATTTTACAGAACAAAAGAAGAGCAAGGAGGTTTGCTTCAACAGATTCTGGCAGCAAGTGACGTGGATGCCGAAGAAGAGCGGCTTCCTGGAGAAGGAAGAGGAACTGGTCCTTTTGGACGAAAGAACGCTTCACTTGCTTCCATTTCAGGCGGAGACGACTCCGTTTACCGGGAATATAAGAAGCAAGCAGCAACTCATCCCATGTTTAAAAAATTTAGAAATAAATAAACTACTTTTATTTAGAAAAAAGCAGTGCCTTTAAAATAAGAGAAGTTCAAAAAAATTGAAGAGATTACACAAACTTAAAGTAGTCAGCATCAGCAGCTGAATTAAATAAATAACTTAACTCTGTGAAAGTGAAAATTTTATTAAGTTCATTAACTAATTAATTAACTTAACTAAATCTCATATGATTGATCAATAATTGATCAATTACGCTATTTCAGCTATTTAAACATTACGATTGGCACTGACAGATCGAGATCAGGCAGAATATGGCAATTATTTTTTAGAATATGGTGTTCTAAATTTTGAAAATACATAAAAACAAAAAAAAGATTTTTTAAGGTCCTTCTTATCTCTACTTGCGCATGCGGGCGCGCGGCAATTCTCTTTTGTTTTGATTCATTCAAAAACGAAAATTTGTTACATTTTCGGAATTCTTTAATCGTCAATCTTAATTAATTAGTCAAACGTTTTTGTTTCGTAAGCTGTATTTGTGCAGTTCAAATGTGATTTAAAAGTAACTCAATTTGTCACTCGTTGTTGAAAGGTTAGCCTCTAAGCTTGTCTTTAGCGATTAGTAATTAAATTAAAGTTAGTAAAGTGTACGGTTAAAAGTAACTGGTACTTTACAGCAGGTTAATTAAAATTGGACTGCCCCCGGTTTGGATTCCTTGACCTCCGACCTCATGGATTTTAATGAAACGTACCTGGAGAAGCTAAAACTACTGGAGAAATTGAAGAAGGGGGAGGTGGATATGGACACGGTCCTTAAGTCATGTCGCGGCGAGCAGGTATCCCGAGCAGGTCATGTAAAGGTCAAGTCCCCTTTTTCTGACCAAGGAAAGGTCAAGGTTCCTTCGCCCAAGGTCAAGGTCACACTGCCTACGGCTGGAGACAGGGCAATACTTGCTTCCTCGTCTGAGTCTGGTTCAGTTGAAGTGGAAGACCAGCACCAGCCCGAGCCCGAAGTAAGGGTCACGGTTCCTTCTGAAGGCGGTATACTGCTTCATCCTTCCGAGATCACTCTTCCTTCACCTGCACCTCCGGTCTCGGAACCACTGGTACATTAAAGTTATTAGCTAACCAATGTACCCAAGATTAATATTGACTGATTGATTTACCTATATTTTCGCTGGAAGTTACAGGACACCACCACGAAGCAATTGAAAGTAGAAGAGGACAACATGAATTCGGATATGACGATGAAGTGGTCACTTGCTCACGAGCAAGTGCAGCCGAAGCATAAGGTTAACGTGACCGCTTCCAATGAACCGCAAACGCCATTTTCTATTGTAAGCTCAACCTCTGTAATTTACGGTCAAATACAACTGCTGGAAAGCCAATGTTTCTTTTTGTGTAGCCCATGTTCTCATATGTTGGTCAGAAGCTTATTTCTAAAGACAAAACGACAGATCTCGATGTCGTTGAGCACGTGCCTCGTTGTGGCCAGAGTGTTGGATCCAGAAGCTCGCATTCGAGTGACATTGACTACTCGAGGCGACAGCGTGGGTCTTGCTCCACTGGCCATCGTGGACGTCCCTACCGTGACATTTCGCCGCACCAAGCCGCGAAGGAAAGGGCACAAGAGGAGCGCCGAACTACCTATGACCCAGAGTACCTGCTACAGGCGATCGAGGTGCGGAACGAAATGGCTAAGGAAATGAAGAATCAGCCAGAAGATGACGATTTTTTCGGTGATTTGTCTGGACCCACTGAATTAGTGGACGAATATTACATTCCGAATTGAATTCTAAAAACTTCTCTCGCTCTCAAGTATTCTGAAACAGTTCACAGTTTTACTTTCTCTAAATAGATATGGTAAGCGCAACGCTGCCCGATGATTAATTTATAATTAATTTACTTCTGCTATTTCCTGCAGTTCAAAAAATCAACTGTTTTCAATTAAATGGGGTTTCTTAATATATAATCAATAGTTAGTTTATCTCCTATAATTAACTAAAACCTTAGTGTATTTGTCATGCACTTTGAGTAAAAGAGTAACTTTGAAGCAGCAAGCAGACAATACATTATTTTTATGCCACACTTCTCTTTCCGTTACGATTCTTCTAATTGCCTAATTACTTTCGTCAAGTTACACTTTAGAATTTAGTTTAATCAAGATTTCACATCCCAACCCACTTGAGATCTTCTTTCTGATGCCCACTAGTACAAAGCAATTTTTTCAGTATGTTCAAACCGGAAATGGAAGTTTTCCCAGCTCCGAGTTTGCTTCCCCTTTCAAATTGGAGCAGTTCTTAAGGCGACGACGTTCCGGTTGGATCATTATGACTGATTCACTTTGTACAGTTTAACGTTTAGTAAGAATAAAGACAGAAAAGTAGAATGAAGGAACAATAAGTCCATTTAAAATGAGGGGGTTTGAGGGTGGCTTAATTTTTGCAAGAATAGGCCTCCTTGGCTTCTGTGTCACGCAAAGGAGCTTTTAGTTGCTCAGCGTTCTTGTCATTAGGAAGGTCCTCTGACAGTTGGCTAATACAAAAGGTACGCAACATGGTGGTTGACCTTTGGATTTGAAACTGACCTTTTGCCGAAAAAAGAAACTAAATTTTAATTGGTCTTTTGTGGACACAGGAAAGCGAAACTAAAGCTCCACCTCACACTTCCGGTTTTCATCCGGAGAAACTTCCAATTCAAATAAAGGCTTTTGTGTCTGTGTCATTTAACTCTAGAGGCAGTAGAGTCCTACATCCGGTGATCGAAGCATATTCTAAATGCTGCCAGTAGTTGGCAGTTTTTATGGGTTCAAGTTGTGTACTAGGGAAGTATTTAGGAAGTGACCTTTGACCTTCAGATTCATTGATTGCATCAAGTGTAATCGCTTGATGTGGAGTTGAAGTGCCCTTGTTTTGAAAATGGAATGAAGGAGGTTACTTCAGGAGAATGAAGCTTCCGTTTCGGCTGAAGCATCTCTTGCTTCTTCTGATTTCCGTCATTTGTGAGGGTACTTGGGCCCTGGGCCCTTTCAATGAGCACTTGGATCTCGACTACACTTACCATTATAAGCTAAATAGGGACGCTAGGAAGGGTAACTATAGAAAATTTGGAAATCAGCCCCACCACCGCGATGGGCGTCAGGGTGGGTTCAACACAAATCGAACTTGGTCCCACTATGGGTCGTCCTCTTCGGATCCCGGTACGACCTATTCATTGTACCGACCCACCACAGCCCTGCCTTCAGATACCCAGAACCGGTACTTTGATAGCCGGCCCAAGGGGAGTGGGCCCTTCAGAGCGGAGGCTTATGCTTACAACAAGTTTGGGTTCTCAGTCCCCCTGGGGAATAGTGAAGGGACCCCTTTTGAGCAAAATTTTGCAACGAGGCGGGGCGACGGATCCAAAAAGCTTGGTGGGGCCATTACGGCGTACTATTCTCCAAGTACAAGGGTCCCCCCGAAGGGACCCTCGGCGGTCCCGGACAGTCCCTTTGCGGAAAGTTCCGTGGACAGTTACTACACAGGCTTGGGCCTCAGTGCCAATGACCCCTTATTAAGTCACATGCTGGACACAAGGTACCCCCATGCAGATGGATTGGACATTAGGCAGCGCCTTCTCATCTACAAGCTTCTTTATTCCAATAACAACACTGGAGTTGCTGTCAAAGATGAGTCGAGGCAACTAGCAGGTAAGGTGACATGACAGCTTTGCCACCTGACGTGACATGGCACGAACTTTGGTCCCAGGAAGGGACCTGATCTCTGACCTTTTTTTTGTCTAGTGATTCCACAGAACTGTTGGCACGGCGGCAAGATGTTTGGCTGTGGCCTAAGTGTCTCTTGCGTCCTTCAAGGAAGTAAGCCACTTGACCTCTGCAACGGTGGCATGATTTGGAGCTGTTGTGTCCCAAGGGACAAGGTCAATGACCATTCAGGCGTCTTCAGCAACAATGATCATCAGCGTGAGCTAACCGTTTGAAACCTTGTAGTTTTTCAAATTTCAAAATTATTCAAAAATGAGAACCATTTTTAGACAAGCGTTTCTCATCAGCGATTTGGTTTTCACCGGTTGTTGGGTCTTTTGTCACTTCATGATAAATGATAAGCGTTTCTCAGCAGCGATTTGGTTTTCACCGGTTGTTGGGTCTTTTGTCACTTCATGATAAATGATGATTTTGTGTCTATAAAAATTGATCGCATTTAGTTATTTTAAATTACAACGATAATTGATTTTTAAGTTCCGGAAAACCAAGCGCTTCAGCAGAATCCTCCGCCAGTATCTCCTGCAGCGTCTACCTCAAGTTTCACCTATGACCTTTACCCTCATAAGCGGCCGCAGGCGGTCACAAGCAGCAGTTACTTTTCGGAGCAAAGCAACTACGACGAAAAGTATCGACCAATTGCTCCAAGGCCCTCAATTTACTTTACGTCCACACCGCGTCCCGCCACGACGACAAAGGGCGGCCATTTTCACCATTTCAGTTCAGATACGACGTACAATTTGTACCCTGCCGACAACGACAAGCTTCGACCGCCCTATGACATTCGGAAGACAAGGCCGCCCAAAGTACCCTCCACCACCATCAACTGGATACGCCCCACCACTTCCGGTTACCCACCATACGTCCCCACCAAACCCACCCAGCATTTCAGCCTCAATCCAAATGACCTCACCTCCAACGAAGTCTTCCCCTCCGCAATTAGCAAAGGTAATACATATAAGCTTTTTCTTTTTCATAATCTCCAACGCTCTCAGCGGCGTTCTAGCGCTTCAAATTAGCAAAGAGTATGCAAAAGTCTGATTTATCTAAATTATTGTAGAGCAAGTAAGTATAATTTAAGAAAATTTTTAAGTAATTTAAAGTTTAAAATTTTAGATTCAGAAATATAAAGAAGTTTTTTAAATTTTAAATATTTTAAATTCTCTAACAGCTCCCTTTTATAAAGTTGAACCTAAAAAATGGGCTAAAAAGTAAAAAGGCAAGATTTGGCGTACGGGAAGGTTGGGAAGTGACATTGGGGCCTCAAATCGTGTCAAAGTCTCAGGAGACTGTTGTATGGTAATTAGTAAGCAATCTTGGTCACTTGGTGGGGGACTGTGACCTGGTTCAATTGTCAGGGACAAGAGCACTGCCCCGTGTCACGTCCTATCATTTGCGCGATTCAACGTCTCACGGAACTTGTCATTCTTAAGCTTTTGGGCCCACTCACCTGTGCGTCACCATAATTAACGTCACTTACGCTGCAACTTTTACCTAGCGGTACTCTTGTGTACGCTTAAGATTTCCCACAGAGATACACGAAAACAAAAAAAAATCGTTGATTATTTCCCTTGCGCGTATTTTTAGAATAATTTAAATAACGTCTCCGATATAAATTTTTTTTTTACAAAATCCTTCTATTTTGTATTACAATTTAGAAAAAAAAATAGTAGAAGAAGAATTTCATGTGAAATCACAAACTGCGGTCTTTCCCCCGTGATTTTTTTCGACATTTTTTTCTTGGGGTAAAAAAGTTCTTTAGAAAAAAATGTCTTCTTTTAGTTTTTCTTTTAAAAAATCTTTGCAAAAGTCGTGTTGCATGCGAAAATAAATTTGCGCAGTTAAATTTGCAACCATTTCTAAAAACCCCATTGCTTTGCGAAGGCAGAGTGGCTCAGCGGAAACAGAGCTGAACGGAATCCTCCTTAATTTTTTTCAAAAGCTAAACGACTAGGCCAGTGAGGCTTGGCAGCTCTTCTTCGCCCTTAGCGAATCGGGCACTTTGAATTTTTGCGCCAATTTCTTAAAGGAGAAGGGTGCTAAAAGCCTTTATGTCTTCCGCTGCAGGGGCGTGCGCCTTAAAATAAAAATAAATTCAAAAGTCAAGTGGAGCTCAACGGCTTGGAACGCTTCAAAATATTTTCACTTACAGTGTTCCCTCCCTTATTGTCTTTTGTTCATTAGGAACTCTCCCCTTTCTAAAAGAATGGCAGA
>VYYI01001494.1:0-19252 GCA_021029175.1 Bilobella aurantiaca
GGGGGCGACAATGGAGAGAATGAAAAAAGCGCTAAAATTTGAACGGGGGGCGACAATAGGGGGGGATCTGCCTTACTTCAACCGACAAATGCGCAAAGAATACTTAAGAATGCATACATTGACGGAAAGAATTAATAGGTAATTACAAAATACGTTCTTGTCCAGTTAATTACCGATAAAATATACAGCTTTCTTCTTGTTTTTGATTACCCCCTCCTTGCCTCCTTACCCAAAACTTTTGGGGCAAAAGTGTCAAGCTAAGCTTCAAGCTAATAATGCAATGGTCAAGTTCTTAATAATTTTACCTGCGCAGTCAAGCAATGATTGAAGGATTCCTTCAGAGCCTTATCTAGATCACCGAATGCATCGATCAGAATATTAGTCAATCAATTAGTCAATTACTGGAAAGTCAAAGGTTAAAATTTGCAAAAACACTATCAGGCGATTTTCTAAAAGTAAATCTCGGAGTCAGTCTCATGTTTCAGTTAACTGAATCGAAATGTTATAATTTTAAAATTGGGTTTGCCGCTCTTCTAGTAGAAGTTTTTTCTTGGTGTCGTAAGATGGCGCAACCTCAAGCTTTACGAAAAGATAATTTTTTTTTCTTTCAAGCGAAGCACCATTTTCTAAAAATTTGAAAAAAATTCTACATGGAACGTAGAAAATCAAAACTGGAAACAAAAAAATCCAAAAAACATTCCATTCCAGTGCAATTCGCTGTGATTTTGCCGATGAATGCCGAAATGATCTTACAGAAAGTGAAAGGTGAATCAAATCTTGATAACTTCTCTCCAGTATCGTTGCTTTCTAAATTTTAAATAATTTTTCTTAAAAAGAGGTTGATAAAAAGTAATTGTGAAAAAAAAAACGAATTAAATTGGTGAATGGTCAATTGGCTGAGAGCAGGGAGGGTTTTTATGGATTTTGTGAAGGTAGAGCCTGTATGAAATTGGAAAGTTCTAAAGATGGGATGGCGTAAGGAGCCCTTATCTTGTCTTCACACTCCATTTAAGTTGGCTCTGGAAGTGCTGGAAGTCCTGGAAGGAATGGAAGAAAAAGGATTTGGGCCCTTTATGCCAACTTTAGTCCTTTTTCCAGCCAAAATTCACTTTTCCCCACTTCCCAGCGCTTTCCAGCTCTCCTTTCCCCAAGTGAAAGTAGCCTCCAGCATCCACTAATTCCATGCACTTCCTTACCAAATACCCTCGCTTTTATCATCTCCTAAATTACATCATAATCAGGCTCAAGTTCAAACAGAGCTCGAAAAACAGTCTTCAAGGAGTTTTTAAAGAAGTCGTTTCAAAATTATTATTTTTTTTACAAATAATTGTTCTAGTTTTTATTGTTTACTGTAAGACTAGAATTTACCTAGTCCTAGCACGCACAACGAAAACAACCAAACCTCAAACCACAAAACTCACCACATTCATAAAAGCGATTGCATCCTTCTTATAAGATTAATATCCTACTCGCGTATAAGATTTATCTAACTTGTCAATCAATGTGTTAGACACATTTTCATCTTAACTTTCATCGTCAACTTTTAATGAAGTTCAGAGTGGATAAAAATATAGTAGTAAGTTTTTTTTTGAAACGCTTGGCATTTTGAAGCACTTTTTCCCTGTTTGGCGTTACGATTTAACCAAACGGAAGTTAAGATTCCAATTTCGGACTTCAGATCTGTAGTCGAGATGATATGAGTATACTAATGCTTACAAATAACTTTAAATTTTGACATTATCCAAAGATGTGGTTTAATTAAATTTAATACAATCAAGAAAACAGTAATGATTTCCTTTGTAATTGTAATTCATGCATATTTTTTTTTGATCATTCAAGCATCATGCTACTTTAGCAGCAATTACAAATGCAATGTTAGTTATACCGAGCTAAATTTAAGTGCTGAATGCTGGATCGCTAAACGTTACTTACTGCGTCCGTTGAATCAATAAAGTGTTGACTTGAAGAGAATTTGATAACAAGTGGATAACTGCAGGGACTGTGAATGGTGGAAGCGGGGATTGAGGGCGTTGATGGAAAGCATTGTTCTGCGACCTTCCGTTTCCTGCCTTGGACTTGGGTGACGCTGTCGCTGAATCGAGGCTGGAATGCGGAAAGTGAACCAAATTCAGCCCAGGTCCTGTTTATCATCAACTAAAATGCCCCGCAGAATTTCAGAGGGAGGAGAGAATCAGTCGAACTTTCTCCAGCTCCACCACCAGTTTCTCCAGCGCCTCCATTTCACTTCTTTCTCTTCATCCACCAGCGATTTCCAGCCAACTTCCAGCGCCCTTTTGCCCTCCTTTCCATTCACATTCCACTTATCAGCGTCTGTCCACCTTACCCTCCATTCTCCGGAATTACGCTTTTCGGGAGACCCTTCACAGCTTCCTTAGTTTTCCTCCCAAACGCTTGGACCCTTGTGTCAAATTTTAAACTAAAAGTATTTGCATTGATTTCAAATCTTGACAAATCGAATTTAAAAAATACTACACAGACAAGGAGAATCGCTGTGCTTTGCTTTAATTGAAAGTTTTGTCCAAAAATTGCAGCTACAGTTGGAATTTTTTTAAAATATTAATTGGAGTCTCAAATTACTACTTTATTTCGTCAGTCATCTCATAAAGCTGACCTCGCCGCTGCGTTTTTAAGTAATTGCAAAGAAGAAAGTGAAAGTGGATGTGTTATTAGTGAGTGTTCTAATGATAGAAACTGCTTGATAATGACTGCATTGTTGAGTCAAGTGGGGAAAACAAGGGAGGAGGGATTTGTTGTTGAATCTTCTCATGCTCTCGGAAGATCTTCATCATCCATCAAGCGCAACAACCCTCCACTACTTACCTCCACAACAATGCAATATTGGAATAATTAAGCGGAGTCTGTTAAGATGTAAAACCTATTCATAATCCACGGCTCATGCCAATCTCGTCTCCACCACTTAACGTTGCAAAGAGGTTGAGTTGAAGATGGAGACCACCGTCTCCACCTAGCTCACCCCTTCCCTTCAGTTCTCGAGGAGACGTCGACTCGCTTGACACTTTGCAGGGAAATCCCCCCAAATCCCTACGCCAACCCCAAATACGACCCCCCGCGATTATTCACAATTAACTTCACTTATTGATTATCGATGTCACAGCAGCAGACGTCCAAGAGGTTCGACAGTGTGTGTGATAGATGAATGAGGAGGTGAGACTCTACGCGGTGGGCTCCCAAGGGACAAGGATCAGAAAATCTTAGGAGGATTCTGGGTACTGGTGCACAATTTTGGAACAATTTTTTGTGTACCCTGGAAGATAATGTTGAACGTTGGGAAAAGTGGCTTCTCCAGCAAATTCCAGTTCCTTCTTCAGGCATTTCTACTCTCTGGAATCATTTGCGGTAAGTAGCTCATTACAAAAAGTTGTTGAAAATCTTAATTTGCAATTTGCACTAATACTTTTTCTGCGGCTTAAGTTTTTGGTAGTGCCCATTTGGTAGTTTTTAAGTGCTCTAAAAAGAAGTTATAATTTCGACAGCGAATTCAAGAGCAACTTTTTTTTTTCAAATTCGAAAAGTTTTGGAGTTTTGTTTAGAATTGTTACAAAATGACAAATTTCCTGTTCAGTGATTACGGTTCTCTCCCAAAAGCAATTTCAATTCACCCGTCATGAAATGCTTTTGGGGAATGGGTTCATAAATTTTCGCATTGTTACAAATTGGTGCACAATTTGGAGCTCCAATTCCTAAACTTCTTTTCGCACAATACAATACAGAGGGGTGTCTCGCGTTATTCCACTTTTGTTAAGAAACAGAAAGTGTTTCTGTTCCCTCACGAATTGTTGCGAAGCATGTGCAGATGCACTGGGAAGTGAAACAATGATTTTGTGCGATTGCAAAATGGATTGCATATAATTGGGGGAAATGTGTTTGAGGGTACCCAATTTCTCAAGTCCTCAATTTTTTTTTGCAAACTAACATTACCTGTCATGTCAGCGGCCTTGCATGCCTTTAGTAGTCTCAATGTATATTATTACCCCTTTCCAAAAGCCTTTCATACTAACAATATACGGCTCGAAAACAATAGAAATTTCCTAAATTGGAAATTGAGGAGCCGAAATAGGAAGATGCTTTTCATGGTCTGCTCTGCCCTATTTTCATTATTGCATCAATTCCTTGAATATCATTATTGCATTTAATTTGTAAATACTCAACCTCCAGTAAATGAAAAAAGAATCTGTTAGCCTTGAATTTATTTCATTGCAATTAGTATTGATAACTTTGTGTTGATGAATTGAAATAATACTTTGAATCATGAAATCTCTTGACCTACCATTTTTAGCTGAAACAAATTTACTAAATAATTCAAACAAAGCAAAACAAAAAACTGAATTAGTCAAAAATGGCTAAATAAAATACCTACCTATTTTTTACTTTACCTTTTCACCAAAAATGTCATCACTGTTTCTTTTTGTTAAGCGATGCGTGCGTAATTCAGAAAAGAAAAGGATTGTCAATCGAATGGCGTCAAGCACGAGTGCCTTAGTTGACTTAATGAAACGAAACAAAATCCGAATCTTATTGATGGCATATCCGCATTGAGTGTAATTTTTTGGATTTTGATTTTTCAATAAGTTGAAATGAAAATTGGGCATTCAACACTGGACTACATTGTATGTAATGAAATGATGAGACTTGAAGTAATTTCCCGAATTGTGATTCGGGTTGCTTTGCTCTTAAGGTTGAGGCGTCGTAAGTGACTTTTGAATTAAAATGTGACGGATGTGTTTAGCTTGAGGGCAGTCCGTATTTCAAGTGGAACAACGCCCAAGTGACAGTTAGAAGCAACGGCGAAATCCCTTGATTTCTGCTCAAACCAAATTAAAGCCCAGAATCCAAACAGAGAAATGACAACAGATCTCGGGGCACAGGCTTAAATTGCAAAAAAAAAATACCACTTTACGTTCTGTCACAGAAGTAACTTGTTAAATGCTAAAGGGTTTTTAGTCCTATCGAACCATGAGCATGACCGACTCAAGAACAAACACAGTACTTTTCTGTGACAAACGGAATAAAAATAAATGACGCAGACGCTCAAAACATAATATAAATTTGCTAAATAAGAACCATATAAATACTCATTTGATTTAGTCAAGAGTTTCTAAGCAGATAATAAATTAAAAATCTCACAAAAAAAGTTACTTTAAAAAATCGCTACTGGTGAATGTCCCTTTACGTTTTATAGCTGTCACCTTTTTTACTTTTTACTTCAAAACAATTTTTTAATAAAGTTTGAATTTTAAGCTGAATCTTGATATCAGCAATTCATTTACAATTTATTCAACTCAGGATGTCGTAATTCTAGTCGTTCACAGCTCATTTGTTTTGTATTCGTCATCCAAGGACTTTATGCAGCAGAGCGCCGTATAATTATGATAAATTATTATAGTTCGCGGAGGTCAGTTGACGGATGTTTATAAATTATAAGCAAGTATTTGTTAACATTCCAAATTATAATTGTGCTTAATTTGGAAAGGATAATTAAATACGACAAAAGTTGGATTTAAAATATAAATTAATTCATTAAGCGTGTCTTCGCCTAGTCTGCACGTGTCGAGATTAGGGAATGACTTATGGCTTCTGCAATGAACAAAGTGCACAAAACATATTGTTCCCTTGCGTCGAATGAATGAACGTGGAGGTTGAAGCGGGAGGTAATTGAAAGTACTATTGACATGCTATGAATAGCAATTTACTAAACATGTCTTTCAATCCACTTCAGGGACAAAAGATTCCCAATTATTTCCTTCTTTACACCTCCAAGTTGAAGTACCATTGCGGAAATGCGGTGACAAACGAAATTATTAATTCAAAGCCAAAGAAGCCTGTCCTAGGACTGGTCGTTTTAAGCTCTCTGGGTCTCATTTACAAGAAGATTTATCTGTGACCTGCCATTGGACTTTCTAAAAGAGACGCCTATATCATATTTGCAAATTTGCAATTTTAAAAGTTTACCTCATTAACTTCACTAGTCCTCACTTTCAAAGCCATGTCACAAATTTAATAAAGAGTTTCATGCCCCCTTCTCGCTCTTGGAAAACGAAATCCAAGGATCGTGTTCGAAATTTGAATAAGCACCAAATTGAATTCGTAATTTAGTTGGAGAAGAATATTTGGAGACAAGGCTGTTGAATGATGAAGAGAATTTGGAATATTCGGCGCAGATATTCATCTCGGCTGAATAGATCCCTAATCAAATGAATGAATATTCTTGGTAAAATATGATGAATACTAGCAATCATTATCTGGGAATTAGGGAGTCAGCCAAGAATTCTCAATCTAATAATGCCTTCTAAACACCTTACAAATGAGGCTCTGCAAGTGAAAGTATGAAATTATGATCTGGACTATCTTTCAATCTACAGAAGGGATTTTTATGTTTTTGCAAGGAAATATAATTTAGACTGAAATTAAGAAGATTGGAATTGTAAGCTTGGGCAGCTTATCGATAATCCTGTTCAAAGTGTGCGTAAAGGACTACTTTCTTAAGTTGTAGTTTCAAGTGAGCGTATTAATAATTGATATGGGTTTACTGGCTTAACTGAAATGCGCTAAGAGCGCTTTCCCTTTCACGGAAAGCAATTCCATTCTTTTTCAACGGTTTTTCTCCATTGTCTGCTGGCCTTTGACAGGATGAAGGACTCATTTCCTGGAGAAAGCAAACCTTTCATTCTTCAACGTGGGTTTCAAAAAGCTTCCTCCTGACTTCTGGATCCTGTTCTTTGGAAAATCGTATCTAAAAGAAAGGGTGCCCTTCAATGTGCCTTGGGAAGGGAGCCTGGGAAAGAATGGTTTAGGACTACCTTTTGTTGTGGTCAATCCCATTAGATTAGGTTACTTCAGCAGTATCTTATCCTGACTTGTCTTTCACTCCGTCAAATCCAAAGTAGACTTTCTTTAAATCCATGATACCCTCAAGGGCCCCCCAAGTTTTGGCTCTCTTATTATTTGTTCTCGATCCAAGGATTTAATTTCTTGGCTCCACGAACCGGACGAAACGGAAAAGTTTCGGAAAATTGAAAAGTTACGCTACTACAAATTTTTGTGAATTAAAAGATATACTAAGGTTTGACATAAGTTTACATTAACAATTAAGTTAAGTAATTTTGTGAAACGGTGAACTCAGGAAATATTTAAGCTTTTTCTAACAATCCTGATATAGGGGACGGAGATCAACTTAAATGCAAATAATATTGAACCAAGGGATTTCAGGGATTTTCTCGAAAATTTTTCGATTTCGATTAGGTATCTTTAGAAGCGTTTTACGATCATGAAAACACAAACAAAAATATAGTATTGACTGTCGTTAATTCTTGACAGATTTAATATTTTAAAAGCATCCTTCATAAAATAAATGGCGTAGACAGTAATATCATGAACTGGAAAAAGATGCGATTCAAAAGTTTTCCATTTCCGTTTTGGAACCCCCGCAGAGATCATTGAGGGGTATTTCTTGAATCTAACAAAAGGTCCTCGCACTTCCTCGGGATTCGAGCATAGCCTAAACGTTTCAATTCCCAAATGATTCCCAAATGTCTTCCCATCCAAGTGAGCATTTTCCTATTTTCCAAAGTGCACTTTCAGTCAAATTCCTTTTTCCATTTCTTGACAACAAAGTGGAGCGTTTTCGAACGTCTTTTAGTAACAATTATTTTCTCGTTGGATATTTGCTATTCAAACGCTTTTTAAATTTATTTTCAAAGCTTAAAGGGATTAGACTCCAAATGGTATGGAGAGGGGAGTGTAATTGAGAACAGGTTGAAGGAGTCCTCCCTCAGCGAAGAAATCGTATTGATTTTACCTTTCTCTTCATACCAACTTTCACCGCTCACAAACTTTCTCCCGCTTTCTCCAACGTCCCCTTCCTCCCCAAAACGAAGTTAAATAGACTTCCTCCCGAAAAAAAAGACTTGTTTGATGGGCTGATAACGAAAATAGATTCGATCGTTTAGACTTGTGGTCCTTTCTCCCAAAACTTAATCATTCCCTGATTACTTTCATTTTACTACTAAAATTGAATAAAAAAAACTCGTAATAAAAATGTGTACGGCCAGGACAATGATTTCATTCGTTGCAAATGTGCTCAATATAGTGAAGAAAATGCATGAATTTTGTTTAAAATTTTTGCTAAAGAAAATCTTTTTTCAATAAACAAACACCTACGATTTGTCTACCTCCCGACGAAGTGTAGTACTTCGGCTATTCTATAATGTAAATTTTAGTAGTGGGATCATCTCGTTTACGTCTTACGTCTTGACACCTTACAACATGGGAATGTCACGAATTGACCTTTCCGACATTCATCTCGGCTGCGATCAAGTTCAAAAGATTTGAGAATTTAGCGCATGAAGCGGAGGGATTGAGCCGTCAATCAGTTTTCGCTTCAAGTTGGTTGGAGGTGGCTTTGGCCGTGAAAGCATTAGACAATTCCCATTTGTTTCGTGCCTGGAAAGAAGATGCTTTTAGGTTTTCTCTGCTTTACATTGAAATGGAAGGACTTGGATCGAGCGCTGGAAGAGGGAAGGGACTTGAAGGATATGAAAACTTGAAGCGTAGTCATGCATGCTCGTCCCTGTCTGGGCCCTTTCTTTCTCCTCCTGGAATTCTATTATTTGATTCTGTCAAGCTAAAGTACAGAAACAGGAATAAAACAAGAAATTCAACAACCAAGTCATCCTCCACAACTTTTCCCCGAACTTTATTACACGAATTCTTCACAGAGGTTCTATTTTGAAAGAGGATTTCTCTGCATTTTTGGAAATTGTTATTCTGTGATGTCATTCAACTGATATGCAATGCCATGCGGTTTGCAAATTGCAACAGTGAGAGACGTAGAGTAATACAGAATGCCCTCCTTCATTTTTTTTAGAAATTATTTATGTATTCAAGAGAGACTCGAATGAATCGAATTCAAGTACTAGTTTATTATTTTAATTTTCTTAGAGCATAAAGACAGCGCGGCCTTTTTCAATACTCTAATTTTACAGTATTTGTCGAGTATTTTATGAAGGAAGTTAATGAAACACTAATTAGTCCGTTGTTTTACGGATTTTGTTACCGTACTCTTTTCCGAACCAAATAATTTTAATTAAATACCATAATTAACTTTAAGCTGTAAAAAAAAATGAGAAAGGGAGCAAATTAGAATAGAGTTTGTCTATATTCTGTGAATAATTTTTTGTGAATTTTCATTCTTTCGTTTACAAGTCGTTAGTGGGCTCAACTTACTCACGCTGAATGCAATGCTTTAATTATTTAATATTCCAAGTTGATATTGCTTAATTACAAAAATTGTGAGTGAGTTCACACTTCACTACATCTTTTTCACGATGCGCCGGAATCATTAGAAGAGTTTCAAATGCTGGTAATTAGCGTACATTTTGTATTGTGGTGTTGCCTTTCAGCGTAAGAACTAAATCCCCTGAGCAAGTTGGGGATTTAACTTTGAAACTTAATACACTACTTTCCCCAGCTCGACGAGATGGTTGATTTTAGTTATTTTTGACATGCAGAATGATAAAAGAGTCCCAAAACTGCGCAAAAGTTGCGGAAAGTGCCATCAAATGCTCATCAGGAAACTTCCAGCCTCACCCCTGCCTCTTCCACGAGAATGTAGATATTCCTGCGTCTGACGGATGAAGAATGAATATAATTTTGAGTCGTAATGGGTGGCTGGTTCTTGTAATGTGCTCTAATGGCTGCATGGCTGGGCTGGAGAGTGACTTTCACATTATGAAGCTCCGCTATAGAAAGATCATGTTCCCTCAATCTCAAGCGAAAGGGAAAGTTGAAGGAGGATCGATGAATTTGATATTATTATTTGCTGACGCTCCAACATCACTATACACATCGTTTAGGCAGGGAACGGAATGGAACGTCTCCAAACCATATTTCCACTTCCGGTCTTACCCATCCACCACCAAACGTTTCAAAAGCATACGTTCAAAGGGTGACGCTAATTGAATTTCCGCCGAGGAAGTCAACTGCCGACGCTTAAGTGATTCATGTCATGTTCATAGTCTACTTAGTAGTAATATTACATCGATTAACGGGATTGCGTCGGAGTTCAAATGGGATTGGGAAGAATATTTTAACAACTATATTTGATTTTCTAAATTTTAAAAAGTCTATTGTTCTATTGAAACTTTTCTCACTTTTTTAACAAAAAATAATAATTAGGCTAATCCCAATCTACCTCCGCAATTATAAATCCGCATCACATAATATTCCACATTCTTCTGGAAAAGTCAATTTTTTTCTGAAACAGTGCCTCCTACCGGTAGAGTAAGTATTCCATATTTGAGAAAAATTATTCAGAATCAAATTGTAATAATAATGGTTTACTGAAATATTCTGCGACTTCTTCAAAATAACATTCGTCGCTTAGAATCATTGCTGAGTCTTTTGAGCTATCCGTAAACGCTTTATTTTGCTTTTCTTTGTGTCTTTTTAAAAAATATTCGTTTGTTTCTTGGAAAGAAGTGTGTTGGATGCCTGCGTTGGTTGGAAGTGAAAGATTTGAGAGATAGAGGCAGAATATAGAAGGAAGAAAGTGGAAGAAGGGCATTATTTGAAAGAAAGATTTTAATTAACTCTGAATAAGATAGAGCTAGAAATGAGAAACTTTCTCCTTTCTTCTCTCCACACTTTTTAATTACGCTTCTCATTATTCTGAAGCTGGCGTCTTCCCACTGCAACAGTCACTTCCACGAACATTTATTTCCAGCGCTTCCTTTCTCCAACTCCAAAGATCAGCAGCGTTATTTCAAATAACGGTGGACACCGTGGCAATTATACGTGTGTGAGGCATTGATGAAATGGTCATTGTCACATCTAGGAACAATGTCCATTTTAAAGGCATTTCGACAAAAGGGCAATGTAACCTTCCAAAAGAAGCACCGAAATTCTTAAATTGGATATCGTGTTGCAATTTTTTCTAAGCAATTACTGCTTAGAAATCCAGTTTGGAAAGAGAGAAAGATTAAGAGGTGAAAACAGTATATCTGGGGAAAGCAACTTGGCAGCCCAGCTAGAGATCATTTTCGGAAATTGTCCAATTAAGAACAATTATCACTTGTAGAAATACAGCACATGACAGCTCGACACATGTTAGCGTCAATAATAACTAATATTATTTGATTGGCTTAATATTTCAGGGACAGAATGCCGAGAATACTATGGAAAATTCATTGGAAATTTCAATAACTACGCGCACAAAGTTTCGGGCAAAGTCTATGCCGTGGATGAAGATACGATCTTCATTAAAGGATTCTCTTATGATGGCATAGGGCCAGGTAAATAAATTAATACAAAAATCACATCGAAGCCAATTACCGCAAAATTAAAGTTTCTATTATGTAGGATACTATTTACAAAATATATCCGTACAGAACAAAAGCAATTTATACTTTAGACAATTTCATCATTTTACAATTCAACGTATTTTGTTTTGCAGATGCGTTCTTCTGGGTAGGAAAAGATAGCCAGCCGTCGCCAAATGGAGTAATTGTCCCTTACCCAGATGACTATACGGAAAAGTAAGCTATTTTCGTTTTATTTGAAGTAGATTAGCTTCCGTTTTACTTAGGATGATGGATGCTTAAAATTGCCAGAAAATAACAACATTACATACAAAAAAAAATTTTTAGCGTCTCCATCCATTAGAAATTCAGTATCAACTTTTAGTAACCTTATTTACAGCCTCCACAGAAAAAGCAGGATGATGGAGAAAGTAGAGTGCCAAGTTTAAATAAAGTACGAACGTGCTTTGAATTTAGCAGCTTTCAGAGATGTGTTATTATGAAAGAAAGTAGCTCGGATTCTCCATTTTCTATAAACCCGGAAGTGGGCAAGATGGAGAGAAGAAAGTTTTTATATAATAAATCCTTCTGTACGCTTTGTATTCCTTCTTAAAGCTTTGGGAGCGAATAGGAAGGGAATTGATATGGCAAGGGTAACTCAATCACTCTGCAAGTGTATACTCAAGGGTTCCAGCGTAATTTAGTTTCCTATTTTCAATAATAATTTTATTTGAACAGACATATTGTATTTAGAGTCACGGATATGAAAGATCGCTCCTAGAATTCCAGATTTCCTTTTTTTCTACTTCCCTTTGAATCCCCTGCAGTTCAAATATGGTCCAAAGAAGCCGCCAAAAATTCTGAACCCCTGTGTTTGCCTATATATTTTTTGCCAGATTTTGCAGAGGAATAAATCTGCCACTATAGCGTATTTTAGTTTTAATTTTGCAAATCAAAAGATGACTAGCGGTCGAGTTGATAACCAAACAGAAGCTATTCTAGAATTCCAAACTAATTATACCTGAATCAAAATTTTCTAAATTCGCTCTGATTTTCAAATTTCAAAATAATAATCTCATCAAAAATTGTTGCATGCATGCAACACAGAAGATGAAAAGAAAGGAAGACGGAACGTGATTTCGAGAGGGCAGAAGGCTACGAAATCTTTATACACTCGTACAATCATTGAACCTTTCCATCAATGTCGATATTGCAAAAGCGATTTCACATGTTCAGTGCTATTGACACTTCGGATGTCTGAACTCCAGCGCGAGAGGGAGAAAGGCAGAATGGAAAATGGAGGCTGCAGAAGCTGAAAATCTATATTTTGAGCGAGTCAAAAGAAAGCGGCTTTACAGTGAAAGTCCTGGAGATTTAAATTTTCATCCCCAGTGCAGAGAGAAGCGGTTTTAAAACACTGAAAAGGCGGAGCACTTACTTCCTTTTCATTAATTCCAGCCCTCCACTTTCACTATAAACGACGTATTTGTTTAGCCACAACTGCATTCCTAAAGCAGAATGCTATGGGCAAAAGGCATCCTTTTTTCCCTGCTTGCCGTGATTTCGGCGATTCGTATTCCCTCGTTTTTAAATTAGCCTCATTATTTCTACGCATCTGATACAGGTCAATTGTAGAACAAAGGTGAAAGTAACTTTGTAGCAAAAAAAACATACTAGCCGCTTCAAGGGAAAGCGCCGAAATTAGAGGACAAAATGGAAAGCCTGCAAAGTGAAAGTTTCATGTGAAGAGTCCGGCAGAAAATTAAAATTGCTAATTTTTCAGTTGTCTGACTGAATTATGTTGATGATGGACGTTTCGTGAAGAGAAAGCTTGCCTCATAATCGGCTTAGAATATTACGTTATGCTGTATCACATCGCTTACTCATTTCTAAAAAGTTTTTGCGGATCGTCTGTGCTTTAAAGTATTGGAATGGGAGGGTTGTGAAAGGAAGGAATTGGGAGCCTTGGTGACGTTGTCAGAGCTTATCATTTGTTCCTTTCAAACTTTCTCCATTAAGTCCTGGTTGGTGGGTATACGAGGACTTTCACTTCAAAGCTTATAACTCATAACGCTCGAGCCTTTATCAGAGTGAAGTTCGAGGGAACTTTTATTGCCTTTTCAGCGCAGTGGGGAATGAAGGAGTCGCATCCAATTTGTACACATACGTTGCTATGTGCCACTAAACAAGTTCTGGGCAAGGACAAATAGGCCTCGGGAAGGAATCTGGGCCCAATTCAGCCCCATCATTTACTTCCTCTTACCATTCCAGCACCAACTTTTACTTTCTCCTCTAAATTCAAACTCATCATCAACTTACTTTCTCTATTTTTTATTAAAAATAATCACTCAAAAGCACTTCACTTTGAAGGCTTTAGATGAAGTACGCTCCATGTTCTACATATTACTTTTGAAAATGCAAGGCTTCTATGCCTCAACTTTCTCCCCATTCTTTTGCCCCGACGATGGAACTGAAACCATGGCAATGAGACGTTGTTGTGAAGAGAAGGAAGCCTTTTGCTTATTCAGTACATGTTCTGATTTCTAAAAGGACTATATCCGGCATTTTACATTACAAGTCTGCAATCTATAATGATAGAATTATGCTGGAAGTATACAGAATAGTATCGAGGGATTGCACATAGAGCGGATTTACTAGTAATTTTCATAATAAAAATACAGACAGAAAACAAAATCGTAGAAATATAAATCAAATAATAAATCGGTATGTTAGTCGGTAATACCGATAAAAAGCAAACAGTATAAATAATACAAAATAAATCAAAAAGCAAATTATTACGATTTGAGATTGATCCGAAACTCGTAATTTCTTTAAGTAAGCATAATTTAAATCCTAGAATCCTTAAAAATAGTAAAAGTGGCAAAAAAAATCTCCCCGGCGGGGAATCGAACCCCGGACGTCCGCGTGACAGGCGGAAATAATTACCACTTTACTACCGAGGACTCACATATGAGTCTGTGGTTCAAATGTCAATCATTTCCAGCAACTCTTTACGAGTGTAAATCCTGGAGAGATATGAGAATTTTTTTTGCTCCATGACCTATGAGATGATAACCTTCACATCGCTGGACATGCTGGACACGTTGCGCCGCAATTCGCAAATGTAAATTATTACGCGTGTTTTCTTAAAGTGTTTTCGCCAAAGTAAAGCACTTATAGGAAATAATGCTTTAAACTAAACTACAGTTTCTTTTTTAATTTTAACTGAACCGATGCTTAAAACCATGTAAAGGCGAAGGTACTTTTGATTTGTGGCGTAAATTAGTAGCGGCATAACAGAAAAAAACAGGCAACGTTGTAAGAGTTCAAAGTTAGTTCTAGATGTAACGCTTTTTTCCCTGAAATAAGAGAATTATATATTTGAAAATTTGGAATGTGCCCATCAAGGCCACAGGGAAATTGAATTTAACATCGAAATTAGCAAGGCACTTCAATATCTAACCAGCAATTACTTTTTTTTAAATAAAAATGTAAAAAAAAAATCGCCACTTTTTACTTTATTTGCAGGGAGCCGCCGATCCTGCAATTCGCTGATCGTGAGGATGTGCTACTGCAGCTTCCTCCTGGCCTAAAATTGAAGGAAATCAAATGGCTTTCAGTCTGGTGCAGGAGATTTACGGTAAACTAATTATACGCCGGCGAGTACTAAATGGAGTTTAGCGTAAACAAATTATTTGAGATATATGGCGGTAATGAAATCTTTATAGCTAATCCCTTTGGCCCTTCTTCAGCCAGCTCTATTTCAAATTCTGTGCATTCGTCTGGCGCTTTAAATTCCATTTGATGGTTAGGAGATTAGGAGAAAGTGAATTATAGGGATTCGTTTCATTTGCCTTGAGTGCCTTGGGATTGAATAGGAGGCTCAAGGATTAGTGGTATGTTGAATTCATAGGATGCTTTTAGGCAAGAAGAATGTCTGGAACGTGTGTTCAGAGGATGATGATCTTGGCGTTCTCAGCTTTTGCAGAGTGGTGAAAGCACAGTGAAAGCTTTGCATCCATCCAAAACAGAATAACCCTACTCCTCTTCGCTTTCTCCTCACTTTCTCCATCATCTTCTTTACGCTTTATAAATGCTTGATTGAGCGAAATTAGTAGAACATGTAGTAGTGGGTTGTTATAACTATTTAATGTATATATGATGATTCGTCAAAAAAGGAAAGGAAGGACGGTGGCTTTCACCCCGTGGTAGATTGTATTGGGAACGAGTAACAATCGGAATTTACATTTTTGAAGAAGTCTTTTTACGATTCAGGAATAATCCGGTCATCTGAAAAAGTAATAAAAAGAATAAATGCCCCTCACGACTGTTTGTGAAAGTGAAAGATCGAAACGTAGAGCCACTTCCCAGAGATTTTTGGTGGGACATAAGGGAGTAAGGTGAGTCGATGAAAGTGGTGGATTTGGCTGGGATTTACGTTTGGGATTTAGAAAATGTCTTTTGTGGCCAATCTTCCTTTATTCGGCTTCCATGAATATTTCATGGAAGCAGGACGTTTTGTCTCAATTTTTCTTTGGAATGGAAATGAGATACGGAGGCTGGAGTTGCTTTTCATGTTTTTGTAGACAGGAGAAAGCGGAGTTTATCATTGGCTCCAAATCGCTGCTTTCTCCGACCAGCGTAATAACTCAGCGATCCAGCCCACACTGCTCAGGCAGCACAACCCTCAGCTAGAACGACCTCAAAGGAAGACAAATTCAGTGGTGCCGCCGCGACCGACAAAAATTTTGTTCTACCGACCGAGAAATAAGATTTTGACTCCTTCATGCGTTGAGAAGGGATAATAAGACGCAGAGGGAGGGAAACGCCAATCTCGGCCACATCCAATCTCCCAGCATCTCCACAATATTTCAAAAATTGATTCTCACTTTATCATGTCGTCAAACGACTGTCCGCGGAGCTCCAGTACCTGCTGGAGAAATGGGTCTGCTCCAGGAATTTTCCAGTCGTTAATCTCGGAACTGCCGCTCAAAAGACCATTTCCAGTCTTCCTGAATCTAAGCTTTATGTTAGCCATTTTTTTTTCTCTAAAATCTAAAATCTAGAAGCTCTAAATTCTCCTATGTGTACACGGATTTGCATTTTCAAACTGGATAGTTATATTCACATTGATCTGAATCAAATAAGTTTCGCAACAGAACTTTTGCTGTGAATCTGTTGCTGTTTACAGTTGTTTTAAATTTGGAGATTTTGCCTCTTTTATATGCAACATTTAACTTTCTGACAATTTCGAATACAAAATGTGTTTTTTTTTTGTCAAGTTACTCATATGTGAAATTGGAGAGAAAGAAGATGCGAATGATGCGAAGACAAGATCACTGTTCTCGTTAATTAATTGTTAATTACGCTTATAATAAGGGTGCAAGGGCGGGAGAGATTGATGCCTAAGGAAGTGATGACGAAGGGCTATTTGGGTACTTTGGAAGTTAAGGAGGAGGGATGCTGGTGGGAAGGCCTTTAGCTCTATTGATTTCTTTATTAAATGTCGTCCTTGGAGGCATTTGGGAGAAAGTGATGATAATGGTGATAATGGGGCTGAAAACGGAGGGATTTGGTTGGGTTGGTGTTGGAACTTGAAGGTAGTTGCTGGAGAACTGGATAATTTAGGACATGAAATCGAAATGTCCCTTTGTCTCCACGTCCTTTCTTCTCCAGCTCCTCCAGTCTAAATTGGCGTCTTCTGGAAAAGGAGAGTCTGGAAAGTGCCACTTCATTCGCCCCATGCCAATGCCACGCCTCTCACTTTCTCCATCTTCATTTCATCAACTTTCACTTAAGCAAAAGTAATACCTAGTCTTCAGCCCCTTGCTTCAACGCTTATGTAAACTACGCATCCCTCATTCAACCTTCCTTTAAATAGAAAAGCACGAAATCAACCTCTGAGCACGATCTCGCATTGCTCGAGTCGCACTAGCTGTCAGTGCTGTTAGAATGAATTGACTAACGATGCTGGTTTTACGGAGTCACAGATTCAACTCGATGACAATTAAAAAGGCCAAACTACAACGCTGCCTTACGTTTTTAAATTGCATTCAAACGAATTAAATCTACATTATTTCTCACACTTCAATGTCTGATCCTGTTTTGGGTCGCGGACGGATGCGAAATGCGGAGTCGCAAAAGCGTAGTTGGCCAAAAGCGTCGTGACCAAACACGTAGCCAATTATAAATTATGAATTATAAAGATATATAAAACAGAAGAATTAATTAATTTAATTTAAGAAGTTAAAAATTGTAAGAAATGCTTACTTTCTGAGAGTATTTTCTAATAATATTTTCACTATATTATAAACTTGAAAATAGTAAAAAATAAGTTTAAATTATAAAATAATTTTAATTGTCGACTTTTTTTTACTTAAGTATATGTATTAGCAGTTGTGAGTTTGGATTTTTTTTAATTGAATTCGTAAATACTATATACTAAAACCTAACAATAATAAAAGAATAAATATACAATTATAAGAAAAATCAAACCTCGTATACTAATAAATATGAATAACAAATTTGGTAAACCCGAAATGACATTTAATCTAGTTCACTTATGTTTCAAAGTTAATCATTATTTTATGTTTTTAAAGTTTATAATTGTGTGGGAAGAATTTAGCCTCAAAAACTAAGCATACGTTTCAATACGCTTTTGTCTCCTACGCTTTTGGGCAACTACGCTTTTGCACCTACGCTTTTGCGACTCCGCATTTTGATCTACGTATCCGTCCGTTTCCCATTTTTTAGCAGTATGATAATTGTAGTGTTAGCAAGTACGTGTAGAGACTGAAATTAAAAAAGAAATAGAAAAATTTCTCACAGTTCTCAGTATTTACTAGAAAATGACTAGCTAATCTTATAAAATCGTATCGACAGCATTTTCCAATGGCAAATTGTTTTTATAATTGATTTTCCTAGCGAAACTATTATTACACCTTAGGTGAACTTTGGAGAGGTTTACATTCCATCGACGCTTGACCCTCCCAAACGTAGAATTTTACCGGAGTTTACAAGGGAAGCTCATGGGCTAAAATCCGGTAACATCACCATCCTCGATGCAAAGACGTTTTACATCCCAAATTTACACTACGATGGGGCGGGGCCCGATGCTTTCTTTTGGGTGGGAACTGGACCTGGGCCGCATTCCGGAGGAAGGAAAATACCGAATGAAAAAGGAAGGTTAGCGACAGTGGACCAATTTTTTCTCGTTTTCAAATGTTCTAAATGTGTTTGAATAAATCCAATGCAGCACTGAAGTGCTTTCCGGATACCAAGGTGAAGACATCGAGTTGACATTGCCGGGCGAGTTGACAGTATTCGACATCGACTGGCTTTCGATTTGGTGCATTTCGTAAGTGTTTACCTTACCTGTTCACAAGGAACTCCGATATAAGCTGTCAAAATTAATTTAGCAATTTTACAGGTACAAACACAATTTTGGCCACGTCCTAATTCCAAAGAGTCTAAATATTCCACCAGCATTAGGACAATATAGAACAGCGGTAAGTGTTACTTTATTTCTTCAATTTCTGCTACATGTAATTTATCACCCATAAAGTGTTACATATTGAACTCCTGCGTTATTTAATAATGAAAAATTTTGCACGCCGCTTAGCCATTTTTTGGATATTTTCCACAATTTGCAACAATCCGACCTATTGCTCCTAAGGTAAGTTGCTTGAGGTCATAGAGGTAGCTTGCTTCAGGAAATGATGCGTTAGAACAGTACAAATATTTCTTGTTTGAACGCCGCTTTGAATATATTCCAATTTTCAATATAAAATCCCTATTCTCCCTTCCAGCACCAGGATAAGAAGAAAAAGAAAGCGTCAGAATTCAAGAACTGCCGTGAACTGTCATTTTCAAACAGCGAACGGAAACGAGCTCAAATTCAATGGGAAAAGGAAGGG
>VYYI01001495.1:0-19251 GCA_021029175.1 Bilobella aurantiaca
TTAATGCCCAAGGCCCGTAGTCCGGGAGGTTAGGACGCTTGTCCAAACTTGGGTAGGTGCCGAGATCTAATCCTGGCACGAGCACAGTAACCAGCAGAGAAAAAAGTGGTGGTGTGGTAGTGGTGATTGGAGGCCTGGAAAGTTGCGGTCGTGGAGGTTGAACATGGGTGGGAATGCCCAAGGTGGTGCTCAGCCTTTGCCTAAGCAAGAGGCTCCTCGGTGGTCAACCCCACGTTCATTGCCCAGCAGAAAGTCCATTAGCTTCAAACCTCGGAACTTTTCAGCCAACTCAACCAAGCCGAGACCACACTCCCCCACTCACTAGCATACACAAACATTGACCAGGCCTATAGGCGAATGTCAAAGAGCATCAAAAAAACGAAAGCTTGAAATAATATTGTACTAATAGTATTGCTACTTATTTATCTCAATTCTAAATCTACTTGAGCTATCTTGAGTAGTTCTAGAGGTAATTGTGAGGGTCAGACGGACGGGAAAGAAATGATGAAAACATAAATTAGCTTTTGCTTCGCTTGCGATACTTATTAAAAAGCAGTTGGCGGTGGGCCGTCGTAATAGCTATTCTGTAGTTTACCTACCAAAAAAATAAAAAATTACGTTTTTATGTAAGCTGAAGCTATGCCATTTAAATAGCACAAAAATGAATTACAATTAATTGTAATTAACTATTAGCAACAAATAAGTTTGAAATTAAGGATATAGCTGTACTTCTCTATATCTCACTGTCTTTGCATGGTGGTTGCACAAAAACTTCCTTCCACCCAACCCGGTTGCACAAAAAGTTCACCACACGAGCGTAATTGGGTCTCACGCGAGAATATCCTTTCAAAAGTTCTTCACTTCACAATTTGTTTTCGGGAGAATGTCGTAACGCTCATTGAAAAAAAAAATTTTTTTCGGGCATTTCCTACTTACATGTAACTATGAAATTTAAGAAACTCAAAAACTATTCATAATTAGTAAATTTAATTAACAACTAGTAAAGATTAACTTTTGAAAATTGAGTTTCACATGTAATTAGGGGGACTTATGTACGGTGACTATGACGTTTAAATACTTCAAACACGATTCCTATTTTGTTACTTGTAATCAATAACTAATGAAACCTAACTTTTGAAAACTACATTTTTGTCAGTTTTTCTGTATGATTATTGCAACTCGGTAATTAAATCGGTACTTGACTGTGACCGATTCGTGCAAATATAAAGCCTTGCTAAAGAAACTCTTCTCAAAATGAAAAACCGTTCTAAATTGGAAATGCAGGACTATAATGGGGCAGGAATTACTTAGGTGTGCACCCGTCTCAGGGCGGGCTTAATAAGCTAGTTTCTTATATAATTACTGAAAATGATATTGCCTATCCTAGCAATAAAATTGCATTGATGGGGCTGCTAGGCAAGCAAGGCATGGTTTGTTCTTAGAAACTCTCGTGTAATATTTTTTGACTTTGGGAATTGTAAAGTCTAGTTAAGACTAGCCAAACAAATATAATAGCAGGAAACAGAAACTGACAAAAATTCTCTTGCGTCAAAGCCGGAGACCCGTGTATGAGCATAGTTTTTAATTGCCAAGAAAGCAGTTCCCCGTAACGTATTGCAACTTCAGCTTGCTCATTAACAATATGATTTACACAGACAAGAGTAAAAACATATTTGAAATAGTTTGGCAGCGTGATTTATGCAAAACAATTTTAGATAGATTTGGGAATGATTAATTAGTTTGTTAGACCTAAAACAAATTAATTGCCCGCTACCAGAATATAATATTTTCACTTTTTTACTCTACTGGCTGACTAATCCAATTTGTTGGATATTTGCAAGTAATTTAGGCTATTTTCCTTTAACTATTTGGAATGAATTATGTAAAAGAAATTGAATAAATCATTGATTTATTGAGAAAGTAGTAAATAGCGGGATTATTATATTTCCTAAATCAATCAATCGATTATCTAAATTAATCTTCTGCGAGTGGGCATACTAGAGGGCCGGTGTTTTGGAAGTGTCTTTTTATCGACTAGTTTTTGGGCGCTTAATGTTGAGAAAAGCTTTCAACAGAGTTATTTTATGTAATTCCTTACGTATTTCAAGTGCTTTCCTTTTATTTCATATCAAGATATTCCTAGCAACTAGAAAAATATATTAAAAATCAATTATTAAGTTATTAAAAAACTAAAATTTATTGTACTAAATTTATTTAACTTTACCTAATAACGGGACTTCTTAGTAGTAGCACATTCTTCTCTCTTAACATCAACAAACAGATAAATATTAGCCCTGTCCTTATAAGAAAATTTCAATTGCATGTTTGACAACGTCACGTCAAAGGCTTGAATTTTCTTGAAATTTGAAATTTCAGGGCAATCTGCAGTTAAGCACCAATCGTATTTCAAGCACTGACTTGGATCAATGCAAATATTATACGCTCCAAACCTAAAAAGGTAAAAAGGCAATCGGCTAACCTCAAATTCACGCTTGAAGTTATGCTTAAAAGAAACTCACTTTGCAAACGAATCTTCATCAAGGTAGACAGTAGAACAATCAATATAAGATGTTCCATTGGATGACACAGTAAACTATCAAATAATTGTTTTAAGAACTATGGCTTGTTAATAGTGTCTTACTTTCATTTTACTAATGTTAAACATTAACTATTTTAAAATATTGTACCTTTTTCCGTGAAATAAACGATGCACTTCCTAAAGGCAATATAATGATCATACAGAAAACTAATATCATTTTGTTTTGAATAACTATGTATCTTTAAATGTCGTTTCTTTAATAATTATGAAGGTAACTTTAATGAGCACAATTTAAGTATTCACCGAAAAGTACTTTTTGGCACTGAGGAAAACTGAAAGCACAATTAGCCTAAATAATGAGAAATAGAAAAATCTGTAAATCCAGATTTGAAACCGCAGTCAAATGACCCACTAATAGCTTTAGAAATTATGATAATCTAGATTTTCAACAGATGCATACGACCTACTATTAACGTTTCTCACAATAGTTTGACATGTGGACCACAAGAATTTCAGTGTTTAGAATTTTGCATTGCATCAAACCTAATTTTGAGTCAATGCATAGTGTTTATTTTCAAATTAATAAAAAAAAATCAGTAAATCACTTATAATTGAATTTTAGTTTGAATTGTAATAGAATCTTATGCTAGGTTTCTTTCATTATTACTCTTTTGAAAACAGGGTAATAAAATCGCCAGATGTCTGTTACAAGAAATTTCAAAGTCCCGAGTTTGGGTGAAGTAACTATGATCGATCATCCACGTTGTGGACAAAACCTTTACCTCTAGGCTAGCGTAAAAGTAGGTTTTGCTCTTTTTTTGTCACAGAAAGACAGGTCGCTCTACGCAAAAACTTTATAACTTAAACCTTTTATTAGGAAATCAACTTGTGTACCGTTTCCTCCAATCATACCGGTTCGCAGAAAAGCGATTTTGAACTGTTTTCAACAGAGTAGTTTCAGTGCGCCAACAGCGCGCTTTAATTAGTTAATATAGGATTTGGTCGAGTAATTTGACAACTTTACAATAATTCAAAATAACAATTTTTATGATGTACTTTTTTTGTGCAAATCGTTATTTAACAATGTAAATAGCATAATGATTAACCAATTCTACTTCCAAGACTCCAAACGTTTATAAGTAGTAAAAACATTAGTTGTCTTGCTAAAAATGCTACGGTAAGGTCATTTATAGGACCTGAACCGGTACTACCTGTATCGACGGACAGTAGTACGCTCAGCCATCTCAAAATAGGGAGAAAATCAGCACCTAAAATGTTGGCGGAGTTCTGAGGAATGTAGGGATACTAAAACAGTACTGAAGAAATTCAGTCAGACAGCAAAATTCTGTTGCGGTCTTAGTCGAGGGTTCCTAAGAACCCTGGCGATGATAGTAACAGGACACTGTTTACTTGCCCTACACCTCCATAGAATGGGACTTACTGAATCGCCGACCTGCACAACGTGCGGACGGGCTGAGGAAAGTAGAGACCACTTCTTAATGGAATGTGAGGGTTATACACAACTTAGACTAAGAATCTTTGGACGAGCGTTTTTGTCAAAAAAAAACTTGGCTAATAACCCTCTGCCCTTGTTGATGGAGTTTTCGATAAAGTCAAGAAGGTTTAAAAGGGAAAAGCAGGGGGAAATCCCGAGAAATTAAAGCTGTTTTTCAATGGAGTGACCGAAATTTGCCACCTTCGTGTATGCTCGGCGTGAGTCTCACTATCCTAATAAATAGGTAGGGAGCTCCCTCTTACAAACATACAAATGCCCAGGTAGTCAACAAACTCTGTATAGTGGAGGTAATGGTATAGTATAATTAATTTAAAGCCATTGTTTTGAATATATTGACTAATGATATGATAAATTATCGATAATCGATCAACCAATCGTTACCAAGAACTTTGAAAACTAGTAGCGGTAAATGAATAATATCAGTAATAAATTCTTGATTGGTTGAATCGTTAGTCACATTTTAATGTGAAACCAAGTACATACATAAATTTACAGAAACACATTAACTCTCCTTCTTCCATCTATCTTACCTTTCTAGAAATTATAAAGCAACTTTACATTATATCCACCAATAATTCCCAACGAATCCGCCAAACATTTTCTATATAATATTTATTCATCAAATTTACATCAAATAAATTTGGGACGCAAGGCTCAAGAGTCTATTCAACACACGTGATGTCAACCCAAGAATTGTCAACGAACTCTGTTGTGAGAGCGTTGACATCCTTTTGCAAATTTGCATGTTTGCTGAGTACTTGAGGCACATTTACCAACGTTTCCAGGAACGTTGCAAAGGAACCACCATTGTTTTTCACATTGACAAATACGTTGACTTCCTTGTTCTTAATTCGCTGACTTTAAAGGCCAAGTTGTCGTTACAACATATGTGCATGCATGCTCGTTTTCAATTGGCCATGTTCCATCTTGTGTTCTACCGCTTGGAGTACCAGGCGCTATTATCAATTTGTCAGTTGCTCCAATCGGAATCAATCTTGGTAATATGTTGAGCGCCTCTCTCAAAACAGGTTGTATGTTACCATTGTCGTAAAATGTGCCACCACAAAGTGATATTGCTAAAACCTGGGCAGACATCCTATATTAGAAACAAAAACTTTAGAATATTGTTTATGGAAACAAAAAAACAAACAACAATAGTCTGATTTACAGTGATTTGATAATGGTTTCTGTATCCAGGCTCTCGAAGTTCAAGTGTTTGCCAAATTCTCTAACTTCTTCTTCGTCTTCTACTGAATCAGATAGTTTTAACCGGTTGATTTCAAGGTGTTTTAAAATGTCAATCNGGTTTCTGTATCCAGGCTCTCGAAGTTCAAGTGTTTGCCAAATTCTCTAACTTCTTCTTCGTCTTCTACTGAATCAGATAGTTTTAACCGGTTGATTTCAAGGTGTTTTAAAATGTCAATCCATGCGCGGTAATGTGCTTGATACTTTTTTGCTTTGGGGTTAACAACAACTGCTACAGGTAGAATGCTGTAGCCTTCGCTTTTGAGTAGGCGTAGAAGTTGCAGCGTACCACCGCCATGGCCCACGAGAGATACAAATGCGCTAATTGGAACCGTTTTTGGATCGGCCCCATTTGCTTTTACGTTAATGACATATTTTGCAAATGGCAACATGGCATGCCCCTCACGAACATAAGTGGATTCCCAATCGTCCTGACACGCGTCGTTAGCTCCTGTTGCTTTCTTAACGGCGTGAATCTCATTTTCGTTAAGAACCGTTTTAATTTCAAGACAGTTAATGGTTAAAGTGCAAAAGCAGAAAAACGAAACAATTAATCTGAAAGAGAAATTCATTTTAGAGAACAAAAAACGTTGGAAGTTTACTAACGACAAGAACCGTAATGCAAATCGAAATTTATTTAATAAGTAAAGACAAGTGGTTGAAATGTATGTTAAATTATTGGGAGTAAATCTGCCCTTTTATATTGAATTATTTGTTTAATTGTGACGCATTGTTTTGCCTAAATCATGGCGGCATCAAAATCTGAACAAAATGTCTTTGGTACATAAGAAACTTAAGATTAACGCAATTCTAAATCTATGTGAATTAAAATTTCTAAAAAGCTAACATTGTTTAGAAGTAACAAACATGCATAATTTAGAATTTTTTTCAAGTAAACTTTACGATTACGAATTTGTTTGCTTGATATTATAAAAAAAAGTAGTTTTTTTTTAAAAATCCTATTTCATTTTGTTGCTAGTTACTTCAATAAATTACTTGGTTTAAGTTTAATTGCCTTGTTACATGCTTAACCTATTGATATAATTGAGTTTGATTCCAGGAAAAGCATTTGTAAAATTTGCTAAAATTATTTAACCGAAATTTTTAATTTTTGCACATTTATACAAATACTATGTGTAGAAACTATTTGCTTTAATTTCTTAATGATGTTCTCACAAGCAGAGATTCCAAAAAATATGCTGTGAGTAACTGTTAATCAATCCACTTAATTCGGCAGTTCCTACTTGTTAAAAGTCGTTTGTGGCTGTTCATTTCGACTAGTCAATACGCGTGCGTGCATGCGTGCGTAGCAAAGTTAGTATACTAGGAAGCTGAAGAGATTAAAAATTAAATTAACTTAACTAAATTAATTATAGTACTCATACCCGTTTCCTTCGTCAAGTTCCTATACATGGGAATTTAGAAATGTTTTATTTGTAAAATCATTATTTCTCACAAATCAAAATAAGGGAGCAAAGCAGAATAGCCTAACAAAATCCTCCTGTTTTGGCTAGTTGAGTAGTTTTTCATCATTAATTTTCCTTTATTTTTCAATAATTTTATATTTTTGCCAAATTAACTCGCAAAAACCAGCCCAAACATAAGTCGTCAATTGTTCTCTTCAAAAAATCTACCAAGAAAATATGTGCTACGTGATTTGTCGTTTTGAATTAAATAGAATTTAAGCACGTACCCATTTTTTGAAAATAACAAATTTTTAACTATTTTTTCCTATTTCTTCTCTTTTATTAACACTATGTTCGTGTCAACTTTTGGGTCAAACAGGATTTAATTCTCATATCTTTAACTCACTTTTGGCAGGATTGTTGGAGTATTGGCAAATCGTTGTATTGCTCTTAATTTGTTATAATATTATTTCATAAAATTTTGCATACAAAGCATCCTTTTGTAAATATGCTACGGTTTCTTTCAATTTTATTTCGAAATCACTTGCTTCGAAATTCAAAAATTATAATGTTTTTTTTTATTACCGAATGAAAAAGCGTTACTATTTTAAAAATCAGAAACATATGAGGCAGTGTTGTTACTATTGCAAATTCAATCAAGGTAAGGCAGTATATAATTGTCTATCACTGTAAGGTTACGATGCCACATCAAGTGCTGAACCTAAAAACCAAACAAAGTGTGTATAATTAAGTAAAGGCAAATATTATATATATATATAATTTAATAATATAATTATTTTAAAAGTAAGTTAGGATTAAATAGTAAATGTTTATCTAGTGCTGTAAACTGTAGATTGTTAAAATCTTACTCCAGAAACTGTGTGTCGAATAAGCCTCTCAGTTTTGTCTAGCGTTTTTAGCCCGAATAAGTCCCATTTGTACTCAACCCTCTCCTTCATGTCTACAACTGTCTCATTTTTGTTGTAGAATCCAAATTGGCTAAAAACAATAGAATGAAATGGAGGTCAAATTTGAGACCCCATTGGTCAAGTCTGACCTTTTAGGGTGACCTCAAAGTTACGAAATCTGACCTTGACTGCCATGGAGATATGATACCGTCGTCTGGTCCTCCAATTAGTACTAGGCGTTTTATTTTGATAAAATTGGCCTTGAACTCTGTTGTGTTTGGACTTCCAACGCAGTTATCAACTTGTGCCAGGAAGTTAGAGTGATTGAGAAACAGAGGAATATGATGCGGCTATAAAAAATTAATTAAATTTAACTTAATGTGTTAATATAATACTAATTTTAATTTAATAATTTAGAAATTAAGACTTGTGCAAGATTTGTTTTTGTTTTTGTAGAATTCAGTCTTGGTTGTATATCTCGACAATTTAAAAACATTCGAAATTTGTTCATTTAGTTTTCATTTTTTTTTTATATATTTTTTTAAATTATGTTTTGTTCTTACATCTCTCCAGTAATTTCCAATTGATACATCTTGCCCCATGCGAGAGTAAAACAGTTTCCAAGCCTTTGACTTAACCATTTTGGGAAAAAAAATGTGCAGAAAGTCATCTAATAAAAAATAAAATGGTTCACAATTTTATATTGAAAGTTTCAAAAGTAAATAATTATAAAATTATTAAAATCGTTCTGTTTTAAATATTGAAAGAATCATGCCTCCTAAAACTTATTACTTCTTTGAAACCATAAAAATCTTGCTACAGGAAGATTTATCAATATAAAATTAAGTAAAACTCCTCTTATGCTGCTCAAACTTATATAATGAATTGTCGTCTTTAAATTTTGAAGTAAATCATATTAAAATTTCACTTGTTTTGAAAATTGGTGAACTAATTATTTGACGCTTTTCAAAATACCTCCATACTGCCCCGCCTGTGGAGAGCTAAGAGAAATGAATGTGTGAACGTTGTGATTGGAATTTGATTGAATAAGGCCACGAGCAATGAGCCCTCCTTGTGAAAAGCCTAAAATAGATTTCAAAGGTCACATTTTAAAATTTACACACTGTATAACGCTTTTCGCATGATATTCAAACAAAATGGCTCATGTCATGCTCTTTTATTGAGCATATTTATTTTATTAACTTTGTTTAAAAAATTTAAAAAAAATTGAGTTTTATTTCTAATACAGTTACAATGTCAGGCTTAGGTAGAAGGGCATAAAAGGTCGTGGGATCGGAATGTGCGTGAAATAGGAGTTGGCTGTAGATAACAATAGGGAAACAGTGTTTATCTCCATTGAGTGCTTATAGCGTTATTATTAATGTATTATCTTCTGTTTAAACTAGAAAAAAATCGATGAGTGTGTGGTATATCTCAATTTTTTATTAAATTTATGTATTGAAGTCCTCTTATTGGCTATTCCCACGTTAATACAATCACACGTGACACCTACCCAGAAGATGTATGCCTTCCGGATGAGCAGCAATTATTGGGTCCAATGACTCCCTGAATAGACGCACTTGTGTCCAAAGCGGAATTAGTGAACGGAAACCATGGAGACGGTCAATGATTGTCACACTTGTCCCACGATGTTTCTATCGAAATTTGTAATTCATATATTTATAATATATTATTATATAATATAATATATTAATAAACTTTAAGTAACATGCCGCTTTGAAGTAATATTAAAATAACGCTACAAAGCTTCCAGTCTAGAAACTTCAAAAGCATTTCATGAAAAAAAAATACCCAAAATTGACGTTTCTGTCTTTGCATTTGATGTGCTGTAAAGGCTTTAAACAATCTAAATTAATTGTAATTTTTGAAGCATAACTTAACCTTAAATGATGAAATAAGCTCGATTGAAATTTTTTAGTCCAATAAACAATACAAATAAACCAAAAACTCAAATTGGTTTAGGTATGAGTCTTTTAGTAAGTTTTATATAACTTACAACTTCAACTTACAAATTATATTCAAACTTACCGTACGTATTCTGTCGGCGAGTGACACGAGACTATCTTTGTGGTCGAGAAGGCCATGAACCAAAACAACTGGTTTGTAGCTTTTGGTAAGTTGTACTTGTCCAACAAACAATACAAACAATATTACCCGCAACAGCATTTTGTTAAAAAAAATGTTCTAAAATAACAAATTGCTAACCAATGTTTTAGCTCGATACTACTTTAACCTTAAAAAATTGTACTGAATGAATTCAAATGTGTACGTTGTATAAATTACTAGAACTAATTCTACTAGTGTAAGTGTGAAACAATTAATAAATTGACTTTGCTGTTTCCTTTTCAGCAAACGATTTGTCGGGCCTTGTACTTGACGTAACGGTATGCGTTAAAATTATAGAGTGTTGTGGTAGCCATAAGGTCAAGTTTGTAATTTGTTATAAAGTATTTGTTGTTTTAGATTGCGTCGTTATTTGTGTTTAAATAAAAAAATTGTTTTGGAAAATTTACTTCCTTGCAGAGCATGAGAGCTCAAGAAGAGGTAGAAGGCAACTAAAATTTTTGGTTTCAAAAGTATATGAAGCACAAGATGACCTTTTTCGTCACGTCACCTAATCAGCTGAACAAATTAAAATTGAAGGGGAAAAAATGCGCTTGGTAGCTTTATTTGAGATGATAAAGACGTGGAGGAGGGGTTAGAAACAATTGGCTTCTATTTCGTTCTGACAATTGATGACACATAGGCGCTATTTATACTCAAAAGAATTTGATACCAACAAAAAGTTCACAAAAGTGGAAATTTAATTTTAGAAAAAGTAACTATAATTTTAGTGGTAAACTAGCGTAAATTTAGTTTTCTTTAAATGTCATGAATGGAAAACGCTGCTTTTGATGGGTTTTGTTGACAGGAAAACACAAGTTCTGGAAAAGCAAATTGAAACAAAAACATCAAAACGCAAACAAAGCATTGGAAACTTTTAAATGACTGAAGCCGACTGTCAAGAGAAGTTGGTCAAATTACTGTTGAACTTGATAATCAAGCAAAAAGGATCAGTTTGAGAGCAATCATTATTCATGACGTATCGATTCACACCCTAATTCATTTACTAAACTGTTCAATATTTGTACGTAGATGAGAAATACAATGAAAATAATTAAGAAATCTGCGGAAAATTTTGCACTCCAAACTTGTAACTACTTTTGGAGAGATATAGATTCCTGTTTCACATTTTTTCTTCGTTTCATTTCTATTGATTTAGATGTTAAAAGTGTGCAAAATGTGAAATAGCAAGCAATTCTTCTTAACAATTAAAAACTTGTACATTTATAAATTTTCTTTAATTTTTTATGAGATTTATATAGATTTTATAGATTTCCATCAATCCAAAGACCTTCTTGCTAATCATCGGAGTCATCAAATGGCTTATTTGTAAGTAAAATTATGTTTTTTGTGACGTCAAGTAATTGTAAATGTTATATATTATCTAATACGACTATAATAGGTAATAAAACATAAAGAAATTGTCATGAAGATTTCTGATGACCCCCTTCCTCGGCTCGTTGAATTGCGACTGAACTTTGAGAGTTGCGCATGCGTATTCCCATTCACTTACCGCTTAGCTTATATAATAGCTAATAGCGCATAGCTTCAATAAAGTTTGTGTAAACTAAGCTCCCCCCACTACATTCCCATTTACGTTACGCAAGTTTTCCTCTGTTTTTAATAGTAGATAGGTATTTGATCCAAAGATCCTTGTTGTAATTTGTCAAAATTCAACTTATTAGATTTTTTTTTCAAATCATCTACCAAATGCTACAGTTAATGCAGCTGCATATAAGACAGCATAAACATAAACTCACTCTTGTGTATATATTAACTGTTATAATAGTTAAGATGTAAAAAACAAATCAGGCGGCAACTTTAAATTTGTTTGTCTCTTATAGATTTATTTGTCCCTCTTTTATGTTATAAAACAAACATACGACCTATTGTTTGTACTAAAACGTCAGTTCCGCAATCTGCAAAGTTCAAAATCAATTGTGTTTTTAACCTTGCTTTTATATCGTTTTATGACATATCTCTTCTATTGTGTTATATAAGTCACAATGCAGGTTACATCAGTACGTGAACATACCATTTGTCTTATGGTCATAATTTCAATTACTTTCTATACATCACTTCCAGCATCTCAAAATGGGATCAAAATTTTGGCTCACCTTTTCATTGCCTCTTGCTCTCTTACTCATCGTTGCTGTGACCAGATCTGAACAATATGGTAATGAGGATTTTAAAATTTGAAATATGGTTCTTTATCGATAATTTATAAATTTGTGACAAAGTTCCTTATCACTCGATCGATTACAGAAGACGACTACGGATCCTACGAAGACGCTGAGACTGGTCCGCCGTCGCGTGAAACATTTGATGACGGTAATGTTGAGTAAATTTTCTCATAATATTTTGCAATGTTTGTTATTTATTAGTAAAAATTTGTTGTTGTTTACGAAAAATGCACAATTTAGACTACTACCAAAAGGATCGAGACACGTATGACTGTTTCCGCAAAATGAAGGTAGGCGATTGTAAGGACAGCATAGAAAGATGGTACTATGATAGGCGTGAACGACAATGTCGCCGATTTATTTACTCGTAAGTAATTTTGATCATGTTCGTGAGAAATAATATTAAGAAACCATTGATTCATGATAAAACTTGGGGCAAATAATGAAAATTCATCTTAGCCACTGGGCTGTTTCCAAAACAAGATACTTAAATTAGTGGTATTGAAACCAATATTTTTTTTTATAAAAGATTACATTATACTTGAACTAAACCGTAATAGAATTACTTTGAGCTAAGTAGTTAAATATTCAAAAATATAATTATAATTGCAGTGGATGTGGAGGAAATGGAAACAACTTCCGAAGTCGCCGAGGCTGTCGTAAATATTGTCGTCGCAGTCGCAAGAGCCTTCTGCGACTAATTACTGGACTTTTCTTTTTGGGATGAAGAATAACTTGACAAAATAACAAGAAATTAGACTACGGAGTTCTTCTACATGACTTTCACCAATCAACTCAAGTTAAACAATTATTGTTTAAATATTGTTGAAAATTTTACAAAAATAAAATTACTTATAAATAAATATCATAAATTGTAATAACCAACACTCAAACCCAAACATTAAGTAGCATGTACTGAAATGATTTTCTGTTTTAGTTCAGATAAAGTTTAATGATAGAGTCAATAAAATTAATCAATTGATTCAATATCATTGTAAACCCTGATTAACATATTTAGTGAATAGAACCTTGGAGTGATAATTGCTTTAAGAGTGAGCTAAACTATATAAAAGGCGAAATGAGCAGCGATTTGGCAATACAAATGTTCAATTTGCATGGTAAATTTCATGCTCGACCTCTTGTACAGTAAACTGTAAATATTAATTATAAGTAGATTTGATACCGAACCGATTAGTTAGCTTTGTAGATAGTAGAGTATTCGAAGAATTGAATTATTGTAGCTTGTAGAACAATTAGAATTAAGTTAGGTTTAGATAACTAAGTTTAACTTTAACGTAAAAGGAAATGGTGACTTAGCTGGAACACACTGGAGAGCTTCTGGAGAGAAGTTGATGGGATGAGTCCGAGGAGCCAAGTGAAGTCCAGGTACTCTTCTTCCAGGCTCACTCTCCAGCATGTCCAAGTGCACGCCGTGGAAAGTGGACTGGAAACAGGAGGTGGGAAGGTCTTGAAGGGAAAGATGCAATGTGGAAGATGTGCTGGAGAAAGTGGCGTCATTGGCTTATGGCCATGGAAACTAAAACCGAAACAGAGAACGACAAAAACCGCGATTACCTACATCGAGAAAACCGAAAACAGCCATATAAGCATAATATACGTTTTCTCGGTTTTGGTTTTTACGGTTTTAGTTTCCTCAGTTTTGGTCGTTCTCGGTTTTTTCGGTATCGGTTTCTCGGTTTTGGGTTTCTCAGTATTGAGCTGCTACCGAGAAATGGCCTTTACAAACACAAATGTTGGAGAATAATATTGAAAATAATAAAATAATAATACCTAATAATAATAAAACCCCTTTGGCAACAACGTATTTTCATTTTGTTTAAAGGTAAAAAAACGAATCAAATCGGGTTTCATATTCTGAAGAAAAATATTGTTCTTTACAGTAAGCACAATCATAATAACGTTGTAAGCATAGTTTAGAAGTGTTTGCTACAAAGCAAAATCTTTTGGCTAGTTGGCTTAAATCTTTTTTATTTTAGCAAAAGGAAAATAAGTATATCACGTAGTTAAGCGAAATTCAGCAATCTCAAAAAGTGAACTTTGCACAATTTTTTTTGTGAACTAGAAGTGTTTGACGTGTTTTGTGCATAGGCTCACTTCTTTAAGAGAGAGGTATCTTTCTATGTTAGGTGACCTATCGAACAGTAAAACTAAAACACGTATTTTGCATCTAATCAATTGTAGTTGTTGCATAAATATTAAGGAGTGGTAGTGAGTATTGTACAGTTTAAAATGACCAAAAACAAATACACTCATGCATAACTTTGGCTTCATTTACAGTAAAACATTTGTATACAAAACGCGAGAAATGCATTAAATTATTATAATTTTAGAACAAACACAGACAAACTAGTAGCTTTATTTCTGGAAAAAAGTTGAAATTTATGTAAAGAAAGAGAAACAGTAAGAGTCCGGGCTGAGTCGCATAATTATGGTCATTGGTCATAAAGTATTATTTCCATAGTGCCTGATGTGTGGAATTACAAGAAATGAAAAGTGTTGGCTGATGTCAAGTTTCAAAGGTCAAACTATGTCAAAGTGTATAGTTACAACTCCGTTTAAACATTTGGATACACAGAAGTATACCTAACCATAATTAAATAACTTTAAAAGCTCTCATTGTTGACTTTACTGAACAGCTCTGACTTGCCCTCTCACCATTGACCATACCTTTAGCGTTTGATTGACCTCTGAAAGTCTTTCTTACATATGACACTAGACTTTAATCTAAAGTAAATACTTTTACTTTGAATTTTTTTAAAATTAATAAAAAAAAGTTTCGAGTGTTTTTATGGAATTTTTTGGCATATTTTTGTTTTGTTTTCGTTCACAAATGTATTCAACAGGATCTCTGCGACAACTTGTGAAATTAAAATATCTTCAAAGGCTCAAGGCCCGTAGTCCGGGGGGTTAGGACCGTTGTCCTAACTCTGGGTAGGTGCCGAGATCTAATCCCGGCACCAGCACAATCAGCGCAGTAAAAAAGTGGTGGCGTGGTAGTGGTAAGTGGAGGCCTGGAAAGTTGCCGTCGTGGAGGCTGAACATGGATCGGTGGGCCCAAGGTGGTGCTCAGCCTCTGCCTAAGCAAGGGGCTCCTCGGTGGTCAACCCCACGTTCACTGCCCAGTAGAAAATCTATTAGCTTCAGACCTCAGAACTTCCTAGTCAACTCAACAGGCCGAAACCATCCTCCTCCACTATCTAGCACACGCAAACATTGACCAGGCCTGTCGGCAAATGTCAAAGAGCATAAAAAAGTAACCGCAAAGAAGGGCAGTTCATTTGAATGTGCAAACGGTATTTTATTGTCAAATCTACAACATATTTGCCAAAAACAAGGAGTAACTAAGCTGCGGCAACAACTTTGATGTATTTTATGGAAGAGTTGCTTTCTTTTGCGGCATTAATTGCCATCTCCACTTTTTCAATGCCGGCAACCACATCTCGAGGAAGCAAAAAAGAATTTTTTGCGGCCGTAAGGAACGAGTTTTACTGTTTTGTAACTGGATGTACAACTGCAGGTCCCTCCAGAAGTAAGATATTTTCAGGCTGCGGCAGAGGTCTTTCTGGGTCTGGTTTATCCGCTGCAATGGCTGCTACTAGAAAGGTCGTAGAAAAAATCGCCTCACATGCAAACGGATCACTGTCAATCCAGACGCCTTGTGCATCTCTTCCACTTGGTGCTGCAAACGAAACTGCCTTAGGCTGTTGAGTGCCACTAATCGGCACGACTGGACACAACGCTGGCATAATTCTGAGCGCCTCTTTCAGACTTGCTTTAGTTTCCTTTCTTAAACTCATTCTGTTTATGTCCGTGACTACTTCCGCATGTCCACTCCCACAAATTCCGTCAAGAATCAAATGTCTGCTTTTCCTGTAAAAATTAGCAGTAGAAATGTTTAGTTTGCAAGTTTTGTTTAGCCTAGCAAAATATGAAATAGAGGAACATGAATTATGCTGTTCTTTAGACCTAATTACCATTACATTGTTGCAGAGGATCGATTACAATGAAACAACGGTAAAAAAAAATTAGGCTAAAAAACAATACATGGTAAATCTTTGGTAGAATATAGACTTACATTTTTTCTTTAATTTGTTCCAAAGTAACTTTTGTATAGTTGTCGTATTCTTTGAAATCATATTGGTCTTCGAGAAGAAGTAAGTTATCCTTATTGAATTTGGATTCTTTTCTAATTTTCTCAAAGGCAATATAGTCACCCCTTTTATCCTGGTCCTTGTTGTCCTTTGGGTTACCGATAGCGACGATCAGTACATTTTTGTAGCCGAGATTGTCGTGTAAATTACTCGTAAGCTTAAACAGGGGTCCTCCATTCCCAGCCATGGAAACAACAGCACCAAGCATCACTTCGGAATTTTCTTGTAAGTTTTCCTCAATTTTAAGTTTCTCTAAGAAATCATGTACGTAAGGCAACATTCGTTTTGCTTCTTCTTCATATGTAAACTCCCAATGTTCAGGAGTGTTTTGTACATCATTGATAATTCCCATACTCTGCTGAACCATCTTCAGTTGCGACTCTTCTAAGCCTTTACTTATTTCAACGGTAATAGTATCAATGAGTGGTGCAAAGCAGGGCACCCAGATAGTGCTGAAAACTGTAAAAACGAGGTGAAGAGAAGGCCTGGCTTCTAAAGGAGAAACTGGGCTTGGATGAGAAAATCGTCCAACTTCTGTTGTAGATAATCATTCGAGACAAATGCAAGTGCATTATATAGGTAAAAGTTTGATGACGCCAAACAGTAAAACTGACCCTCGAGCTTCGCCGTGACATGTTTAAGCCAGGTTTAAAAAATTTAATTGCTAGGTCTACTTTTTGGTTTATGTTCTAACTGTCGGATTGATTTAGAAGTTAACGAGTGGAGGCTGGACGTGTCATAAAACTATTTAGGTGTCACTGTGAGTTACTAACTAATGTTCAGGTTTTATGTACAAATATGTATTAATTTAATGAGCATGTACATGTTGATATGGGTGAGCCTTAGATCAAATAGACTGATGATTGATTGACTAATGGTCAGTGGGATGTAAACATGGTCGAACGTTTACAGAAAATACAAACAATCAAGTCTTGATTTTTTTTTGATGAAGGGAACAGGACAGAAGAGACATGTCCATTCTAAAGGACACAACACGCATTTTTTACAGTCACGGCTTACTTTGACAGGTTAAAAGTTGTTGATCCTAACGTCTTGCATGGTGAGCTTGCAAACCTCGCACAGAGAGACATGGAGGTATCAAAAAGGAACCCCGACAAATAAAATTTTTAAGTCACGTCAGTTTTAAAGTTGTATCTTTTCATAAATTACGTTATTTTGTACATGTTTTGTACTGTAATCGTGCAAATACTTTCATTAGTCGGCCAAAAAAAACATACGAAAAAGTGTGTTGTAAACTTTTGTAGTCTAAAAGACATTGAAGTACAATGGCCTTGGAAACACATTATTTCAAACAGCTAAAGAAGAAGTAAATTGTTTCTAGTGAAAGTTTTATTCAGTGTATTCACTCCTAAACACCGGTGAGTAGCGTTGGTAATAATACAAAATACCGATAATATATAATACCAGAATGCATAAACTTTGACTCGGGTAATTGAAAAATATTGTAACCAGGCATTTGTTGTAAGGTGGTCTGACAAGTAGTTAACATTATTATTTGGTTACGACATTTTTTCAAGAGACTAAAATTTACAACAGTTTTGAATTTTTTACAGTTACCATGTTGAAAACAACCATTTAAACAAGTAGTAAGTTCACCAACCAGTAGATTTTTTAAAAAATCTTCAACTAAAAAAAAATTACTAATTTAATTAATAGAAATTACATTTTATATGGTAAAGCACGCTATAGTCTGCTATAGTTGCGTTGTTTATAAAACTAATACGTTGGTCAATGTCCGACAATGGACAAATTCATTAAATTACGCAAAAAGACAACAGAAATTGCATAAACACTTCACTCATTAACGCCGATTGAGTGTTGAAGAGAGGATACGTAGTTTCAAATTGTTTGTAATTGTTTTTTTTTGTTAAATCGCCGAAAATGTGCGTTTTTTGAAATAGTGGAAAAAGGGAAATCTAAAGTGTTGAATTCAGTGCTACAGTCACTCTGTCACTTGTCAGTTTTTTCCTTCTGTCACTTCAGTTCGGGAGTAAATTATACTCACATCAATTACTTTACTTAACTACAATTAACTCTACAACAATGTGTCGAGTAGCTGACCAATCGCTGAAAGCGTTTTTTTTGTAATAATCTATAAAACATTATTATAAAAAAACAAATTAGACAAAAGAAAAGTGTAAATCATTTTGTTCTCCCCATCTGTGTCGTAGTATTCTCAAATGTGACGTTGGATTAGATCTCTCCCTCAATAAAGTAGAACTCTAAAAATTAGAAGAAAAAAAAACATACCGACTAGGAGTCCAATCTTGATTTGAACTTTGGAGCATTAAAATTCTATCTTGTTTTTTATTGCTCCCTTCTTTTAAAATATTCAATTCGAATATTTTTTCATGTTTTCGTTGTGTCTCTCCATTTTACCAAGATTTCATACGATAGCGGCTAAAAGTTTTAGCAGTATTTGGATTCAGATTCTTCTTGACCTCGTGATTTAAAGGCTGTATTTGGTTTGACCAATGGGAACCTGTTGAAAGAGTATTTAAAGACTGTATTTGGTTTGACCAATGGGAACCTGTTAAAAGAGTGAAAAGTCAAAAATCTTAAAAAAAAAGAGCTGTACTATTTACTCATCTCTAGTAATAAAGGTCAACAAGCCTTAATTAGAACCTAAAGTAAGTAATTTTTGCGAAATAAATTGATAGGAGCAAATTATTTGATAATTGTGAACAAGAATGTTTTTTGATAATTGTGAACAAAAATGTTTTGAGTAATAGAACTCGGCTCTGTGAACTATTGGTAAGTATTTTACAGCAACAACTCACTAAACAAACAAACACTATGTTCTCTTGAACATAGACACAAAACTATTCATGAGAGTAGCGCTAATTGTTAAATACTATACAAAACAAAATTGTTTAGCGCTTTACATAATTAATTATCATTGTCCGACTTAATTTTTTTCTAGTTTGAACTCAAGTTTGTTTCGCTCTGAGAAGATAAGTGCTGTATTAGTAAACAATTATCAAACATATCGCAATTTTATACTCAAAAAAAGGGGTTTTCATGGTTTAGCAAATTTTGTATGTATGTTTGTAACAGGGATCTCACTACATTTGTTAGGATAGTGAGACTCACACCGAGCATGCGCGAAAATGGGATATTTTGGTCACTGCTATTGG
>VYYI01001496.1:0-19246 GCA_021029175.1 Bilobella aurantiaca
AATTGTATCTAACCAGAGACCTACTGTTTGCAAGCGACATTTTTACAATAGTTGACTTAATTGTACTTACGTCTTAGAACAAGCTTCATATCTGATTTGCACCTATTTGAATAATTAAAATTCTTAAGTAAATATGAAAACGGTTAGGTTGGAACACCAGCCGTTTGATTTTGTATATATTGAGATGTTATAAATAGACCCATGGCAACTGGAGTGAACTCGTGAAAAAGGCCAAAAAATAGTTGGGGCTATTGCGCCGGATCACAACATACGATAAACTGACTTTTATTATAATAGTAATGTTTTGCAGTATGGGCACTCTAAACAGACTATAATGTGGGCGCTGCCTCTGAACACTGAATTTGTCAAAAATAATTTGGCAAAAGTTAAGTTCTTTTGTCGATTGCCAAAATCGAAATGAATCTAATCGAATGAATGATTGTACTTCAAGGTAAATGATTGTTTATTGCACATAAGTTACAAATACATCTAGAGCATAAGTGCACAAGCATATTTACTTCTAGTAGAGTGTTGATGCAACCCAAAATTGTTCTGGAGCTGATCCTGTATCACTTCCGCAAACCTGATGATCAATGTACTCTCCACAGTCACCTGACGCTGTTAAGTAATGATTACTTAAATCTTGCCTCAGTTGAAAAGTATTTGCCTAAAAATATTAGGATAATTTAAATATTTTGCTTTTTGATGCATAAGTTAATGCATCTCAGCAAAACCGATTTGATGCTGTTCATTACCATTAGGTTAGATGAAAACGGTGGTTTAATACATTTCGTGAAAGTCTTACAGTTGATATTAGCTGCATAATCTTAACTAATCACTTTTCAGTGTGGAACTTACGTCAGTTACAAGTGGTAACTTTGTCCAAAACTGATCTGAACTACTCTGACAGTCCCACAGTATAAACCGATCATTAACTCCGTTGCTCTGTTCGAAACTGCTGAGGCAAAGGGAGTTGATGGAATAGAATTTACCAGTCCGGTCATACGAATACTATGAAAACAGTGTCAAATTACAGATGTATGTAAATTATTGTTTTGTAACCAAACCACAAAAATGAGATTTACAACTTAGCTCATCAAGGCGTATTAGTTAATTAACCTAGTTAATTAGTTTAGCACTTACTGCTTGCGTAGTGTCATTAACATTACAGTCCGCCAGTTCCGGTACCATTCGCGCCTCAATCACAGAGTTAGATCGAAGGCACTTTCCAGCTCCAGTTTTATGAGCATAGCTCTTGATGACTTGAAGCTAAGGATAAGTTTAGAAAATCTAAAAACTACAAATAAGGAGCTAAGAAATGCTAACAAGGTTCACTAATGCTTATAATTTAATATAACATAAACAATATTAGCTACTGAATTGTTTTAGTATAAATAACCTTTAGTGTTACGGTTAACCGTTATGTAAAGTGTTTTTTTCTTACCGACGCACCAGCGGTTGCTACAAAAACGCAGGCAGTAAATGTAAGTAAGAGCATGACAGGCAGCGCTACGGGGAATTTGAATGAATTTAATTTTTAAAGTCTACGATTTTGTGTCAAAACAGCTCAACAGTGGTTGTGTGATTGAAATATTAGTTTGTATTAACCATTTTATAAGCACTAAAAGGGCTGCTAATCTTAGCACGAGCGGTGGAAATGAATAAATTGAATTTTTAATTTTAAAAATAATAAATGCCACGGGCATTTCAGTTCACAATCATCTTATATTTCACTAGCTTAAGAAGCACAACCTAATAATAAAGCAAAGTACTTGCAACCCTTCAACGACCTTTCATTGACCATGGACCAGGTGGCGGGAAAGACCTGTTTGTAACAAGTGGTGTCGAAGACCCTACAACATCACCACTACTAAGGCATCAACAGCAAATAGGTCAACAAAATGCAGCGTAGCTAGTAATCAATAAAGGTAACCTAACCTATACGGACATTATAAATATTATAATAATTGTTTATTACATAGTTCCCCGGCTCTTTAGTAGGCTTTTCCCCGGTAGTAGCTAGAAATTCTAACGAAACTTGATGGTAAATGAATGAGTTCAAACTGAATAAGATAAGCAAATTAATTCTACTTGGAAACAACTTACCTAAATTGATGTTTCGGAAAACTTGTTTTTCAACAAATCAATGAAAATCATTTAAATCAGAATTTGAATTCCACAAGTCTCGTCAACACGTCGTCAAATGGTCATGTCAACATGTTGCTCAGTTTAATTTGACATTTGGTGAAATGAAGCCATGAATCTGTCTAACTCAATGCCCAATTTGAATGAACTAATTTGGTAACGTAACTAGAATAACAGCAAAATTACGAAAATTACTTAAATAAATTTATAACTTTGTTATTATTTATGTCGTTAGTATTTTTCAATGTAAGTGGGCGAGATGGCCGCAACGAAAGTGACTTACACTTCAAAATAATTTTACAATACTCTCGTACTCATGTTGATCTGGGCTTGCCTTATATCAAATAAAATTCATCTTCATCACTTACACTTCAAAAACAAGGTTACAAAATCATCTTATCGTTGGTTGCGTTTGTTTGGCCAGTTGCAAGATAATAGCTCATAAGAATTGTGTATGCAAGGAAAACAATTTGAAAGAAAAAATTATAAGGCATTCTTATCTTTATTTCAATGCTTAGTAGCCATTAGCAATAAAATGAATGGTTTTTGTTTACGAACTATGTGGAACAGAAGGCGAAACAATCTTATTTAAATTTTCATCTCTTCATTTAAGAAAAATAAACTTCTTTTCATGTTTGTTTTCTAATCCAAAATTAGACTGATTTTTGTGTGATGCAAAGAAGTTTGGAAATTACGCATAATGGCGTAATGGCGTAACGGCGTGATTGACGTAAAAATGAAGAAAAAAATCTGGATTGTTTAAAAAAGGTTTAAAAGTTTATTAAAATGCTTGATGTCAAGTTGTTTGGCGTGAATAAAATTATTGGTGCACAGAAAAAAAATTATGAAAATTTCCTGAAATTTAGCTGTGAAGGCCTAAAAACGCCACTTCTATTCGATAAAAACGAAACTCTTAAATTTTGAATTAGAATTTTTTTTTTCAACCAAAAAACTACCACTTAGTCGTTTGTTGATTTTTCTCAAAATTTTATCCATAGCAAAGTCCACCCCAATTGTTTGAATGCTCTTTTTACAATCGCCAATAGGCCTGGTTTATGTTTGCGTGTGCTAGATAGAGAGGGAGGGTGGTCTCGGCCTGTTGAGTTAACTCTTTTGAGGTCTGAAGCTAATGGGGTTTCTGCTGGGCAATGAACGTGGGGTTGACGACGGAGGAGCCTCTTGCTTAGGCAGAGGCTGACCACCACTTTCCACCCACATCTTCACCCTCCACGACTGCAACTTTCCAGGCCTCCACTCGCCACTACCACACCACCACTTTTTTTTACTGTACTGTTGCCGGGGTTAGATCTCGAGACCTACCCAAGTTAGAACAAGGGTCATGACCCCGCGGACTACGAGCCTTGGTCGCAGAGTCCACCCAAATCGGAGTAAATATTACAACAATTCGCCATAGTAATCGTCTGTGTAAGTCTTTAACGGTTCCACCAATACTCTCTTCCACCTGATCTCTCCCCCTTCCTTAGATTAGTGAATTTACAAAATTTCGACTTAGTTAACCCCTGACCCATGAGCACCAGAAACGAAAAAAAACGAGTTCTCGGATTTTTGCTAGTTGCTTCTATACTTAACAGCACGATACGTAATTGTTTATAAAATAATTTGAAAGCTAGACCTTCCAACAGTACTGTGAAAATCACATTTCGGTCAACTTGTTAGAACCATGTATTTATATACTGAATAACCTATGCCAATCTCAAAAACATATTCTGACAAGTTTTCTGAGCAAAATATTCTGTATCTGCATAAAAGTTGGCCATTCCTGATTTCGTGTATTTGGGCACAATCTAGCCCAATCTTATGCGTTTCAAACTTTTACTTGTACAATACTGTAGGACTGACATGTGCTAACAAAAATAAAACACTTTACAAAGTTTATAATACTGATAATAGCCAAGTTTTTATTAAAGAAAGCACTCATGCGCACACTGTATATATCTGATTTTCAATGATAGAGCAACAATGGGCAAGCACGAGTTTGCTTAATTAGTTTTTACTAATTTTTCTTGTTCATCCACGCTTGCCCACTTATAAAAATGTTGGTAGCTCCATCGGGGTCGTAGTATGTTGACATATATACGCAGGTTTGAAGGTCAATGACCTCTCCACAGGTACCTGATGCTGTAAGGCATAAGTTGGTGTCCTTCAGTTTGTATTGCTTATATAAATCGACCTAAAAGTTAAAGATCAGGGTACAGGACAGACTAACCAAAATATACTACCAATATATGTAAGTTATACCTGGTTAGGTACAAAAAAGTTGTGACTGGACCAAGACTGGTTGGGTTGGTCCTGGCACTGCCACAAAACGACTCTATCACCTGCCACCACACTATTTCCGTATACACTCAGACACAAACCTATGACTTGTAGGTATCCGTACCCGTTGGCGGTCTAAAATAAAATTGATTGCTATACTAGAAACGGATGATTTTTAGTTGTCATGTACACTTAGGGTAAAATTCATGGCTCACATTGTCATTGGCAGGTAAGCTTATAGATGAGTTACACTCATACAACTCTGCAATTATGTTGTTCGCGGGATTTGGAAAAAGGCATTTTCCAAATTTTCCGTTTTCGAACACGGTGAATTGTGGCTATTGCAAAGAAACAAATATTTACGATAAAGAGAAATTCAAAAGCAAAATTTGTTTAGGTATAAGTAAATAATAACATTACTCGAAGTGCAGTAGTAGCATCAAAAAGCAGGAATGCGAGTAACTGAAAGAGCACAACTTTGGCCATGATGAGGATAGGAAATTGGTTTTGCAAATCTAGAATTTCGTACTGTAACTGCAAAGTATACAGCTTGTGCGTCAATTTATAGGAGCTCATGCATGAAAACCATTAATATGATAATTAACAACAATGATTTGGCAGCTAGTCATAAATTTCATTTCGATTCACTTCCACATAATCAAACAGCGCTGTTTTTTTACAAGTTTAGTTTTGAACTTTCAAGAATTTCAAGTGACAACTTAATTTTAACAAGATGCCTTGCAACCCTTGTCATTGTTTTAAATAATGGTTACCTTTCGCCTCCTAAGCTACCGAACAGTATTTTCAGACAAATCATAAGTCATCATTTATTTTCAACGCTTAGAAATCAAGAAAACCGTTTTTTGTTATATGGGGTTTCACTAAAGCTCATTCATTTGAAATAAATTTGTATTAGAAATTGGAGGAGGCTACGTTACCGTGACGAGGTTTATCATAGTATTTTGTCCGTTAGCAATAACGTACTTGCACTTGTGTTCATTCATTCATTCATAGTGGTTGGAGCGTCCGTCCCTCTCCACTAGACGTCCTGAGAACGGGGGTTCGAATCCCCCTATCTGTAACAAAGAAAAAATACTCGCTATTGTCCCACATTATTTGTATTTGAATAATTTGGAACTACGAGACAAATATACTAATAATAAAAACTACCTAAATTAAATTTCAGTCATTTTCAGTGACGTAAATACTTTTGATGATAACTTCCGGATTATGCTTCCAATGAACCCTTCCAATATTACTTCGAAAATAATATGCAAAAAAACAAGACATAATATAGCTGTAAATAAAATTACGATTATAATAAATGGTACCATTTCACCAAGTTCTTCTGATCTTTCTACAAATGGATCAGTATTGTCAATTAGTGAAGACATAGATCTTAATGCTCGAACGCCTCGAGCTCGAACCAAATCGGTGTCTTTTCAATTTTTTTTCTAAGTGGACAACTCGGATCAATTGCATCAATTTATGCATTTTGACTTGATGAGGCGGTGGGGCGGTAAATAGGAGGCGGTGGAGCGGTAAATAGTATCTCACCCCAAGAAGCACAATCCAAAACAAATTAGAATAATAATTAGATTTATGTATGTTTGTAACAGGGAGCTCAATACTTATTTGATAGGATAGTGAGACTCACGCCGAGCATGCGCGAAAATGTCATATTTCGGTCACTGTTAATGGAAAACAGCGTTGTTTTCTGGGCGGATCGAGATACCCAGGCACACATAAATGTATGCCTATGGTAAGATTCGATCTCCGGCACCTAGGGGGAGAGAGACAGATGCTCTAACCTCTCGGGCAACTCCGATCCCATTAATAATTAGATATATATATGTAATTTAAATTTAATAATTTCATATATTTATATGTACGAAGCAATGTTTTATTTTATAAAAATCGAGTCTTTAGTACGGGCTTACGTGTTTTCTAGACCAGAAAATTGATTCGGAAGCAAATTATTGACGTAGTTTGCTTTGCTAAATTTCGTTACCAAGCGTTGACAATACATTCAAATTGATTTCATTCGACAAATCAATGACGCATTCTGTTATGTGTTGTTGTGAGTAGAAGCAACGTTGGAGTTTTATTGCCATCACGTCGCAAACATCATTCATTCAACAAGTAGATGAAGGAATAAATCAGTGTCTAATTTTGAATAGAATTCATTATCACAAATTAAAATTGACGTAGAAAATGGCGACGTTTGAATGAAAACTTGTGCTTAATAATAATAACTAATTAATTAAAATTGTATTCTTTGTACCATATTACCAAAATTAAGTGTATGTTGTTCTGTTCTAAATTTACAGTATAGCAGTAAATTGGCCTTTAAAGATTTTGAAGAAGCATACAATATATTTTCTAAAGTTTTCAAACCAAACATTATCACTTTAGTCCTGTTTTTTTCTTATATCGGCGTTTGCTGAGCATATCCTAGTCTAACAAGCCGGACAAAAAAACTTTCTTGCAAAAAGCTTCTAGTGCAACCAATCCGTATTGCCAAAAGCGATGTATGTTCAACGGCAACGCGTCCAAAATTCTAATTCATTTTTATGAAAATGATTTATTATAGAATGCTACGGACGGTTTGCGGCCACAACTATTCTTTTATTGTAAAATGACTTTGAACATTAAAAAAAATTTTAAATTATTTATCGGATCTAATAAAAATTTTTTTATTTTCTCCCTTTCCAAATTTATTATCTGGTTAATGTCGTATGGCTTCAGTCGTTTGAACAGAAGTATTGTACAATTTTTCCCGGTATATAAGTCAATATTCAACTTATACCGGTCCCAACAACTTCAACCGGTATATTTGACCCTAGTCGACGTTATTGGTCCAGAGCATACTACTTTTACAAACATTCTAGAAAACAGTCGAAAAAAATATAATACCCTTCTACAAAAAAAAATTGATTCTATTTGACCCTTTCTGGTCAGACTTTCACTGACACAGTCAACATTAACAGGGATTAGAACATACTCATTATCTTCATAACACACTTATTGTAATTTAGAATATTTTTTCGGGTGAAAACACCTCTGAATGGTAAACCGGGAAAATGGTAGTTCCAACGGTTTGTCCAAAAAGTCAAGAGCCAAAAATTCCTCGTTTCATAGTTTGCCACTGAACTTGGCGTTAAACAAGTTCGAAACAGAAATGAAAAGTTTGGAACATACAATCTTTCATGTTAAATCACGTAAGGTTATCAAAAAACAAATAATTAGAGTTATTCTTGATTTAAAAAATCTGGCTTAGAAGCTGGAAGGGTGTACCGTAGTTTCCCGTTATGGGACGGAATGTTTTGTATACTTTTCTATTATAATTCAAGTAATTAAAACTATAATTATACTATGATTTTGAAAAACTAATTTTTGTTAGCTGTGAATCATATTAAACCTCATATTCATGAATGAGGAATACTTTTAAATACTATTTAGAGGTTATTGTTAGCTTCGGCGAACTAATTACACCCTAAATCTTGTACATTGTTGTTAACTTGGAAACTCAATTACCAATTTTTAATAGGTAAGTAGTAAATCTTTTCTAGTTAGGTTGAGTTTACTTATTAAAAATCCCAGGTCACATTTACGTCACGATATTTGAAAGTAATTTTTTGTTGATTGTTAGTCATATTTAATTATTGGGGATAAACTTGAGATCTAAAAGATGAAGATATTACGGAAGACGATCTTTGGTAGCTTCAAAAGGGTTATTGTAAAAAAAAGTAAGCATGCAACACACACAAAACTGACTTTTATTATAGTAGTAAAGCTTTGCTTCTGTGGGTTCCCTAAACAGACTAATGCTGACCACCGAGGACGCTGCCTTCGAAAACCAAATTCAATAAAAACAATCTCTCAAAAATTAAGCTTTTTAAATAGACACAAAATTGGCACAATAGCCAAAATTAAAATCAGCGTAATCGATCACGGGGTATTTCAAAGAAGATTTCCTGACGCTGTCAAGAGATGAACCTATAAATCATGCTTTAGTTGGGAAGTATTTGCCCAAAATTGGTATACAATGCAAAAATAATAATATAATAACAATAAGACCAGATAATAACAGATAAGAGTACTTATCCATATATCTAAGAATTGTATACAGATTGGTATACATAAGCTGGCGAGGACTCATTCGCAGAGGTCTCCTTGTAAAATACCAATTTAATTATAAGAATTAATATAGGAAGTTTTACATCGCTTGTATTTCATATCATGGCAGAGCAACGTGAGACCAAAAAGAATGAGGGTTTAGTAGGCAACCCAATTTCACGTTTCAATCCCAATCTAAACCATTCAAAAGTCGAGAGCGAGCATTATTGCTTACTTGAAAGTTAGGCACGGCAATTGTGCCTATCTAGTGTACTTCACTTGAGATTTTTAATGCTTGATTCAGCTCGTTTACATTGATTTACCTGGTTTTTGTTAGTGGGTTTTAATAGATCAATAGTAGCTAACTTTCTTAGGGTATAAGGTAAAAGTTTTGCTTCTTCGAGTGAAGGTGCAAAGTATATCCTAATCTTGAACGCGTCCAAAATCAAGAAAAAAGTTACTTGAAAAGAGTAAATATAAAAAAAAACTATCCAGTAGCATGATGAGTTTGATGACTTAAAACGTTCTTTCAACGATGAGTACTTCAAAAAGCTTTGCGTTAATGTTAAAAATCCTGAATCATTGAAATGTAATTTATATTGCAAATTCAACAAATTGTTTAGTTTATAATAGCATTATCACCATGCATAATACCTTGGCATTATTAGAGATCGAGAAAAACGTACTAATCCAAGGTTTCTAGGTCGGGCATAAAATCTCTAGTCGTTAGAGAGTCTCTCTCAACTAGCCAGCCGGAGGTTTTGGGTTCAAATCCCCATCAGTCGTAAAATTATGGAAAACGGACAGTTGCGTAGATCCATGTGCGAATTCGCAAATGCGTAGGTCAAAAGAGTACTGAAGAAAAGTGTCGTGACCAATAGCGTAGTTACCCCAAAAACGTAGGTGACCAGAAACGTAGAAACTAGTAGCGTAAATGACCAACAACGTGCGAGTTATGAATACAAATAGAAACCATAAAATTAATTTAATTTAACAAAAAATATTATCCTTCTGCTTTAATTTCTGCACCTTTCACGTTCATGCAATTTTATTTTTTATCTTGCACGCTTTTGGGCTAACTTTCACAACTTTGACACCCCTGAACCGCTAATTTTGTTTTGTTTTGCACATCCTTGCGCACATTTTGCGTCCGCATACTTTGATTTCTTTGATTGTACAATATTGTGCACCATTCGCGCTGTTGGATCTTATGTTTTAATATTGTACACATATACATACATTGTATTTCCCTTCTTTCACGCTCTTGCAATTCATTTTTTTTTATTCACAATCTAGTTTAACTTGCGCACTTTTCCCTCCCATGCAGCTTTATTTTTTTGTTTTGCACAACCAATAGCTCAATTTGGGCACCCTTCACGCTTAATTTGCACTTTTCACACCCTACCATTTATCCTGCGTACCTTACACTATACTGCACTACAATATTGTAATTTACCCAATTTCTACGCCCCCGGCTTAGTAACAATCTTGCAGAAGTTGACAAAAGAGGGTATGCAACTTATCAGGGTACGGATCCTAAAAGGTGCGAATTGTAGTAACACCCTGAGATCTTAACCACATATTAAAGAGTTGTATAGATTGGCATGTATAGGTTCGCGAAAACTTGTTCTCAGAGGTCTCCTGTAGTTTACCATGTTAATTATCAGAAGTTTTACATCGCTTCTATTTTATGTCATGGCGGACCATCGTGAGAAAAAGACTTGTTTTTTACCTGTATTTTTATGCTCAAAATTTGAAACTCATTAAAATTTTGCTTACAGTAGCACGTAAAGGATCTTAAGAAAACATTCACGCGTAAAAACACAAGAAAAAAAATGCCCTAATAGTTTTGCGATTTAAGAAAAGCCTGCATGTTCAATTTTTTGAGCTAGTGAGCCAACGACGGTGCTAAACTTTACCGGCGTCAGCACGTAAATTTTTTTAATTCAAACTTTTTTTTTAATTTTCTGAATTTTCTTCGTCATTCAAGAAACTCACCAAAACCAGAAAGTTGGCAATTCAGAATTTGAAAAAGATTCATTCAAAATGAATGAGTTTTTAACAAGCAGTCCAAATCAGGTTTTTTAATCCCAATCTAATTCATTAAAATTATAATTGCAAGCATTATTGCTTACATGAAAATTAGACACGGCAATTGTGCCTAATCAAGTGTACTGCATTTGAGATTCTAACAGCTTGACTCACCTCGTTTACATTGTTTTACCTGATTTCTTTACAGTGGGTTTTAATAGATTAATAGTAGCTATGGTATAAGGTAAACGTTTGCTTTTACGACAACAATGTGGCAAAGTAAATGCAAAGCTTGAGCACTTCTTAAATCAAGAAAACAAATACTTGAATATAATAGATATTTAAAAAAAAACTATGAAACCAGTAGCATGAGTAGTTTTATGAGTTACAATACAACAACAAAAATTTGATACTAATGTTAAAAATTCTGAATTATTCCGATTCAATTGTAATTCAAATTGTGAAATCAATGAGTTGTTCAGTTTATTATTGCATTATCAATGTGCATTATTAGGTATTTATTGAGATCAAAATAAAATTCGTCTTAATCCATGGTTTTGAGGTTGGTCAGAAAGAGTTTAGTCGTAAATTTCAGATCAGCCGGAATATTATTATGCTAAATTAAAAAAATTATTGGTTTTCTCAATCAGGAATTGCCTCTGACCTTTCAAAGGCCTAAAGATTTGTACTCGTGCTACACAATCAGAGCATAACGATTATAATTGCTTTCCAATAGCCTCGAGACAATTCTGAAGACTATCCTCCCTTGCATAAATGTATGCTGACATGAAATACTACCCTTTCTTTAATATGTTGATGTCTTGTGAGCGGTTCTATTTTTAAGAGTGTCTTAATAATTTTGAGGGCGGTGTAAATTAGTTTGTTTTTCTACAGTAAACCTAACCTAAATCTGAAGTTTTTGCAATCCTTTCCTCCCTACCTTTAACTTTATTTGCTTTTAAGGTTATGCTAGAAAAGACGTCGTCATCCTCTACTCTTCTCCACTGGCGTTTAGTCAATACATTAGTATAAAGGATTCACAATATAAATTAAAATCAGCCAGTCTTTTTGATTTTGTGAACCACTCAGTTGCTCTTTCTCAAAAACTGTTCTGTGAGCTTAACAGCTAAACTATACAATGAAGGTTCTCTCTTTGATTGCGGTTCTCAGTCTTTGCTTATCAGCCGATGGCGCTATAGATAATGATTTGGAAAAGGCTGCCGCAGAAGCTGTATCACAAATATGGACTAAATATTACAAAAAAGTTGATCCGCTGGACATTCTTGATACCTTGGTAAGGAATTTAATTGATTCACAAAGTTCCGTTTAATAATGATAAATCAGTTAACATAAGTCAAATAAAAAGGAAGTTGACGTAACTACTAGTGAAATAATTACGGCATGAAATTATTTTTTAGGCAAATGTTTGACCATTCGCTGATCTTGAGCAATTTGCAATATGATAAAATCAGATTTTCAATTTAAGTTTTTATTTTGAGTGTCTTTTCTGCTAAAAAACAATCCATACAATCATGATTGAGTTTTAGTTGGAGAGAAATGCGATGGTGATTTATGATCGTAATCTATGTTATTTGTTTGAAGTTTTTTTTGCACACCTCCCTCGGCTAAACGCCCAAATTTGTCGCTAGCAAATAAAGGCATAATCATGTAAAAATCGGTTTTTCCAAATCCCTTCGTACCCTTACATTAACTAAGGTATTATCCAAGACATTACATTATATGTTACCAATTATTACATTACATACATTATCCATTACAATGTAAGCAGTTAATTTCGGCTAAGCTTAAAAATTGACCTCGAGTTAAAGGATACTTTTTTTTACATATAACTATAGGCTCAGGAATATGTGGATGTATGCGAAGAAGAGAATCCCGTAACACACTCAGCTGATACAAATGCTCTATCCCTTGTTACGCCAAAAATTGAGGTTGATGGAAAACCCAGCAAATACGACGAAGGAATTAGAGTTCTCTACTTCCCACCGACAACTACAACAATTGATGTTGCTGCCGTCAAAAATTTAATAGATCAATCACGAAATTTCATCACTGCAAATGTGAGAAATTCATCATGTATTCATCCATCAACAAAATTTTTCCATCAAAAAAGCAAGCAGCTCTAAACTGAATTTTATATGTACAAATTGAATTGTTTATTTAAAATTTGTGGTTAGAATTGTAGTAAAATCCCTGAACCATTTATTCAAAACAAAAGTTTTCATACCATAACCTAATTTTTGATTATTAGTTTATATTTAAACGAATACTTGCTGTATAGCTTTTTACCTTTAACTTGCAATCTGAAAATTCTAATTAATTATAGTTACATAAGATAGAGCATATGTAACGGATTGGCTTGTTTACGCTCAAAAATGTTCACTTTTAGCATAAAGTACACACTGCGCAATTAATATTATGGGAAGTCGGTCCAGGACCTCCATTGGCTTATTCTGGATGTACAAAATCTTTTATCGTGACATTATATGGCACAGATAAACCTCTGTTATTATTTTTATATAGTCAGACATGCCCTTTCTATTTCAGCAAGGATTTAATTTTAATTTATGTGTCCATGTCATGTGCAGAATGTTATCTTTATAAGAATACCTCTTCTACATTTCCTCTACAGTGCACTCAAATTATAACACCTTGGTTTTTCTTATACCAGAATATGTAACTTTTTTTTGCTAACAAAATTCAGGTTCTTAGCGCCTTTGAAGTCATTGGAATGGGTGCTGGAATTTTTACTGGAGAACAGGAAATTGGGTCCCACGAAGTTACCCGCTTCTTCCTCGTCTTTACAATTGGTAAACCCTAATTTATTTAAAAATATTTGTGAAAATTAAAAAAAAAACTGCCAAATTGACTAAATTTTAATTATTTTTTCTAAAAATTTATTTTTCAGCTCAACGCCCTTCAGAAGATGACTTGAATGAATCCAACAAGCTTCGAGCTGAAATACTGCAGAAACTGAACCTACCAAAAAACAGTTTAGTTAGTATAAATCATAAGGTAACAAGTAGGAAATAAAGTAGAAATATAAAACCATTGCATCGATGAAAATGTTACAAGGTTCAATAATCAATTGCAGGCGGATGCTTTTGCATGGAAACATGCTACCAAACTTGCAAATAAAAGGATAGATAAACTGCCCTTACCGGAAGGTGTCAATGACTTAGTTTCTTTAACTATACCTTCAAGTGAATTCAGAGAAGAGATTGCTAAGATACCAGCTAGTTTGAAACCGGTAAATATAAAATTGTACTTATGATAGAAGCATATTTCTTAGTATTTGTATCTAATTCTAAAAACGGTTAGTCTATTCAAACCCATCTGAAGCTACTTGCTAAGCTGGGCTTAGTATACGAGCTTATAATTTACGTTTCTGAAACGCTTTTTCCAGTTAACCGGGTTTTCTAACTTAAAAAAACTCGTTTCCCCGTCTTGACGCATTATAAATCTGCAAAATCATTAACCTATGCTCATAATAACTTATCTGCGTTCACGATAACTTGTCTATAATCATCCCATTACCAATTTAAAGTTCAATTAATTTTTTTATATATAATTCGTTCTAAGCATAAGATCACGTGTTGTGAGTGCCTTTATGAAGTGACATTGTAAACATTTGTAAAATTTAAACCGAAAAAAATTAAAAACTTAAAAAAAAATGAAAGTTTCTAGAGCGAACCTCCGTCTTGGGACTTGCTTGTTTGGCTGGTCTCCGCAAACCAAGCAAATAGTTTTAGGAATAATATTAAAAATATTTGGTACAAAATACTGATTACAAATTTATACAAGCATGCTTTTTTGAAGAATAAAATGGTAAAGGCAAGTTTGTTTTCAGATGGCTATAACAACTCAAAAAACTTCTGTATCAGTGGCCTGGTTCTGGGAGAGATCTTTCCCCCTTAGAAGTACAAGCGAAAAATTTCATATAATAGTGACAACTACGACACGCTATACCTGTAAATATTCACAGAAATCTCCTAATTAAAAAGTGTATTATACAACAAATCGTATTTTTAACTTTAACAGCTATAGTGGGTCAGCACTTGAAAGAAATTTTGCAGAAACTTTCGAGCGTTACTTTAATGATGAGCACGGTTGACGACTTGGTAAATTCTGAGATTTAAAAAAATCTAAAAAAAAATTTGTGAAAAAAAACTCTTTTTTGTGAATGTCATTTAAACCTATAAAACTACATAATAATTGTAACTTTGAATCAAATTATTATAAACAATAATCACAAATTTTTCAGGGCACAGAAATGGCAGAGTTCCGAGCATCACAACTCACCATAGCCGATGAAAACGAAACCCTTATAGAGAGAGCCGTAGGTACAATTACAATGGTCACCAAAGTCTCTGAATGCTATGATTTCGATGCCGAGAAAGCTCTTGATGATCTCGCGGTTAATTCTACGTTTATATTTTTGGTAAAGTATAATACACGATCTTACTCTATTTTAAAATATTTAGATATTTATTTTGGAAAATTATTTTTTAGTTAAAGGAAGAAAATCTGACGAATTTCGTCGTTGGAGCCGGAGTTGCTAGAAAGACAATTTTTAAGAAAGATGTACCTCGGTGGCGTCTCGTAATTGTAATCGTATTTAGTAAGAAATTTTTATCAAAATTGTACATTTTTCATTGTACTTTCACTGATAGCTAAGAGGCGATAGCTCTCGATTGAAGCGCTATAAACTTATTTTGACACTAATTTATTTTCCACATTAAAGATGCTATGTTGACTTAAACTATTAATTTTTCTTAGTAAATTTAATTATCTCTTATTCAGATTATATTGACAATTTAAACTTTTTTAGGAAATATAATTGTAAAAGAGCAGTTTATGTGGGAGGACTATACACTGCATAGCCTGTTAGATTCTAAATATTCAATACTGTCCCATAAGTAACTTAAACCAAACCTAACCTAATTAACAATATTACGGCAAAACTACAAAACCAAGAAAACAAAAACCGAGAATGGCAAAAGCCGAGAGTAATGAAAATTAAACTGGTTTAGTTCTAAACATTTATTGGTAATGTCAGGTTAGGCGCTAATTTTTAAACAGGGTCTTGTGTAAATGTGCTGAACAAACGTTAACTTTAAAAAAATTTTACTCGGGTAAGTCAAAGGGTTTTGAAATTTGAAACCCGTTACTTTGAACAAGTAACCTGTACATCAAACTAATATCATAACCATTATCAGCAAAACAAACTTAGCCGAATATAGATACTCTAGGGGCATCAAATTTTGAATTCTATAGTTCTCGGTTTTTCGCCATTCATGGTTTTTGCCGTTCTCGGTTTTTTTTCATGGTTATGGGTTCTTGGATTTTGCATTTTCTTTTTCTCGGTATTGATATAAAACCAATACAAGTGTACAGTAATAAAATTCATTAATTATTTTTTCAGAAGAAAAAATTAATGATATCGACTGGATCCCAAGTCTGCAGAATACAAATGCAGAGGTAACGCCATCGTTAATATCTAAATGATCTTTTTTTTTATCGCAGTTTTCACATTATTTTTTCTAGAAACAATCTATTTGACACAAAAGTATCAGATGAAATACTGTTGCGCAAACATTTATCAACTATAAAAATATTAATTAGTAAAAGTAGCTATTTACTTTGTTGTATTCTACTTATTTAACAAGTTAAAATTTGACTAAAATTCAAACGTTAAATGATAAAGTAATTCAGAGCTCGCTATTTTTTTTACTTAGGTTATTTCTGTAATTTAATATCTTTTACATTGATTGCAGGGACAAGTGCTTGTTGGGCAGTGGATCCGAGGTCCGTGGCTGGAAAAGGCTTATAGTGAAATTAATCGGGATTTGATACCGTATACCGAAGAGAATCAAATAAAGCAACTTGTAAGATATAACTTATGCAATAAATAATATATATCTAATAGCAATGGCCCATTACAGTGTTTAATACTAACTCTACAAATTATTTTAGTTGAAAGTAGCTAGTACAACACATTTTGGACTGGCAAAGTCAACCGATAATAATCTCTTTTACATTCAATGCCAAGAGGGTAAACTAAGATATTTTATTAAGTGAAACTTCACTGGCAACGTTATTAACACACTTTGTTTACGACACTGGCCATTTTTAATTATGTTCTTATTTTTTATAGGAAGTCCATACAGAGCAAAACAGCCTATCTCTACAAAACGACCATTCCTTGGAAACTTGGAAGGTAGAAGATAATGTAATTTAAGTAACGAAGACCATTTTCTATGGAACTGAAAGCAATTGCAACTATAATTAAGTTGAGATAGTTATCAATAATTATGACGATGATTTTCAAATAAAGTTGCCTTTTTGAGAGTAAGTAAAAGTTTGATTTTGTTGTTACTTAACTCACTTAAATGTTATGAATTCGTTATTAATTAATTTAAAAAAATGTTTTTGAAATCTCAAACCGGAAACAACCTTATCATTTAGTTATATTTTAATTCAAAATAAATTATTTCAAGGGAAATAAACCGTAATAAAACGGTCAACAAAGTAGCGGAAATAAGAATATTAGACATTAGAGAAACATTAAAATTATTAGAACAAAGTAGAACTTTGTGCCTAAATATAGCACCTAAGACGATCTGTGGCTTTATCTCACTTTCTGTGATTTTGAGTTGTATGACATTTCTAGGTCAAGCAGGATTCTGGGGTTATCAAAACCATCATCACATTTTGTTTCATGAAAAAGTAAGACTTGACCTTAAAAGATCATTTCGGGGTCAAAGGGTCATTAAGGGGGTCATCAAAAGCATAATAAGTGTTTGTTTTATGCAAAATTTGGGTTTGTCTTTGAAAAGTGATTTTCGGGTAAAGGGGGTTCGCGGGGGTCATTTAAACCATCGTTACTTTTTGTTTCATGCAAAAGTAGGGTTTGACCTTGGAAGGTTTTTTTGGGGTGAAGGAGGTCGCGGGGATCATTTTAAACGTCATAAATTTTTGTTTTATGCAAAATTAGTGTTTGACCTTGAGAGGTTACTTTGAAGTCAAGTTGTAATTTTAGGGTCAAAGGGGTCACGGGTGTCATCGACAACATCATAACTTTTAGTTTCATGCAAAAGTAGGGTTTGACCTGAAAGGTCATTTTAGTGTCCAAGGGTCATAGGTCATAGGTCAAGGGTCGTTGGAGGGCCACAGAAAAAAGTATCCTGTACATATGTTGTTCTCCTTTATAAGAGGAACAACTTTTATATAGATCATTTTTCAACTTCATTTTAGACCTTTGTGGTCAGTTACAACGGAGAGCCACTGACAACGAGACAGTGATGCGCTTCCAGCGATTTCCAACTTTCAAGAAAACGTCGAACTAGGAACAGCGCTGTTGATTAGTATCATTTGTCATATATCAATCAGACTAAATTTGATTGATGCAGCTTGTGACCTGAGCCCGTGACCCCGGACTGACCTCGACCTGATTATCAATTGCCTTTTATTCCTCCGGTTCTGTTACGAGGGCTGGCTGAGCGACTGGCCACGGTGATAGTCCATCTCATTTAGTCTTTTTTTAGTCATTTAAAGTTACATACATTAATTATAAAAAAAATTACTAATTAATTAGCTCGTTGTATCCTAAACTTAATGAACCATGGATTACCTCACACTTTTTTTTTAAATTATATCATTAATTCGTTGATTTATTGATTGTACTTGGCTCTAACAGGGCTAGACAGAAGAGATTAAATTTAATAAATCGTAATGTTAAAATTCTTAAAAAATAATTAAAATTATACTGTTTAGATTATTTTTGGCGGAATTGAGGCATAAGTTTTATTCAAATCCGCCACTTAAGTTAGTACCGAGTGTCTGAACATGCTCTCTCCACAACTGAAATTATGTTTTTGACAAAAACAGTACGTAAGCAGTTATGAAGCACTTGTCCTCAAATAAGGAACCATATAGTCTTTCCCCTCACTTTGCAGAAGCATTCTGTTGTCCGCTGTAGCAAAGTACGTTATGCTCGCGAGCACTATATAAGGTGTCTCCTTTTGAAGTGAATTATTTTATATAGTCAAATGTGCGACATAGTTAACTTGAGTGATATCAATCCACCTCAATCTAAACCGCAGCAGGTAACTGTAAGCCTAATACTTCCCATCTCGCTCACAGTTTCAGAAATAGTCAATTCCATTTGTTTTTGATCCTGTGAGCTAACTTACAAAAAAATTATTTGACCTTAACAACAGAATCTCATAATTTCCAACAGTACAACTTAAACAATTATTTATTGGTTTCTTACAAAAAAGTATACCATCACCGCAAAGCTTTCACCATCTTAGGTACTGCTAATAGTAAGATTAATGTTACTAAAAATGATAACATAATTATATAAGTTATACCTAAAAGGAACAAATTCTCAAATATTTTATAAACACAGTATTTTGAACACCGAAATCCTGCTTTTTAAAACCAGGCATAAAAAATAATCCATTACGTTTACAGTAGTAAAACGTTTAAGAATAGCAAAGTCGAACTGTACAAAGGGAAGTCCAAAATGTGCTTTTGGTGTTGTTTATTAAGTAGTGTCAACTACTTTATGTTTTCGTTCTGTCTGTCTGTCCGTCCGTCCGTCCGTCCGTCCGTCAGAGTAGCCCGTGTATCTCAGGAACTACTCAACGGA
>VYYI01001497.1:0-19239 GCA_021029175.1 Bilobella aurantiaca
AAACCTTAACTCTGAATAAGTGCCAGTCGGAATATTTAAAAAAAAAGAAAAAAAAATACTTATTTCTATACGATTCTGTATCCCTCGTTGAAATGTCTAGAAACGTTCAAAACCTGAGAAATACCCAAAACATAAAATAATTTTTTTTAATTGCTTGTTTAAAAGTTTATTAGCCTTCTAAAACCAAAAGCAGGTCTCATGATATTAGTATTTCAAGTACTTTGAATAGCTAAGATATTTCGAGAAATATGCAAAATATTGTAGATTCTATAACATATTTTGAACATATTTAATATTTTCGTAATTATGAAGCTTTTTACATGAAATTCTAGATGAGTGCACTGCAAAATGCGTTCGCGAAGGACGCGTGAAGGATCCACTGTATCCCAATTGTCCAGACGCTGTTAAGACGATGCTTTGGGACAACGAGTTCATGGAGCGACAATTGAAGCAGTTTATCGTTCAGAGTCAGGTCAAGGGGAAGCCAGCAATGGACGCTGGAGAACCAATCAGAACCATGGAACTGTTCCAGACACTCGTCAACATCACTTCCGGTTTCTGTCCAGAAACGTTTGTGAAGCCCGAGTGGCTCACCTGGATGTCGNACCTGGATGTCGGACTTGTTCTACTTGCTCCACAAAGGGAATCGGTATCGCTACGCCGAAACTATCACAGAGGCAGACGCCAAGGCCATCAAGCAAATTCTGGAAGATTGTAATGGGAGAGGCTACAAAGTGCAGTTGACCAATTTCGTTGAGGGTATGGTCAAGGACAGGAGGTGCCATCGAAATGACCTTGGTCCGGCCGTGGGCTACTGCAAAAACGAAGACGAAAATTGCCTCAAACCAATTTTGATTGACCCAATCAATGAGAAGCTGGAACATAAAGTACGATCCAAACACTACGTTCCCGAAGTGGCCTGGAACATTCTTGATGCGACTCAAGCGATCTGTTTTCGAGAGTTCAACGCCTCCTATCGGATGTTCCATATCCTTCAACAAGCGGTCGAAAGCCTGTTTACGCATGAAATTAAAAGTTTATGGTAAATAATGATTAAAAATAATCAAACTACCTAATTTTGATTATAATTAAAATTGGTCAAGTAATTAAATTTACTACTGGATTTTTTTGTGCAGGTACAATCCTCCCTCAAATCATAAGGAGAGACTCAAGACCATGATTTCTGGCAAAGGTGCTGAAGAACGGATCGGAAACCTTGAAGTCTGCACGGGCTCAGGTGAAGTAAAAAATTAATTTTCACTGGAAAAACGTTTTAAATTGAAAATTCTTATAGAATGAGTTTTTTTTTTGGCAGTGGTTTCAGTTGAAAAGAAATATTTTTGTAATAATTTCAGTTTTTTTTTTGTTAAGTGTTTTGAATTAATGACCAATTAAATTTTAGCGTATCATATTTTGAATTCGGAGGCTGTGGCCAAGTTTGGTCCCCATGTGACAATGTTGCAGCGTCTGACGCGCCCGTCCTTGAGGAAATATTTACGCCGCCGAAGGTATGCAAGCGCAGAACCGTTATTTTTATATTATTTTTATGTTAATCAATTAAGTTATATTTAGATCGGTTGACGGCAAGGCTCAAGACAACCGTTATGATTCTGCTAGTCCTAATGACTCCTTGGGCAAAATGACAGAAGTATTCTGTCGCCCTGCATACACGAAACAGTGCTTTAAGGGAGAATACGATTGAAAAGCAGCAAAATTACCCTGAATTCCAAAATGCAATAAAATGTTAATTATTACTGTTCCAGCTCGATGGATTAGGAATTCCTTTATTTTGCTTTTTATTCTGATCAAGTTAGCCGTTGAAGTTGATCGAAATAATTTGTGTCAGAAGTATGAATTAAAGTAGAAAAGGTGGATGTTGAGTATAGTCAACGAGGTATCGACGAGTCGTAACCGTTTAATAATAAGAAAGAGGCAAAAGATGGAACGCTTCAGATGAGAAGATGTGGTCAAAAGGCAGCAGTTGTGGCGGCGGTTCCATTCGATCCAGTAACGTTTTGAGGGGAACGAGTTACGGAAGGATGGCCAGGAGTTCCGGAGTACTTTAGTATTACTTAGGGGCCTTAAGGGAGGCTGGCGTCAGCACCAGTCGTCCTCGTCATCTGACAGTTGTGGCGGTCGAGGGGTGACTAAGGATGGTCCCATGTCAGCGTAGTCGTCACGGGAGTGGGGATGGGGGAGTGGGGGTGGGGCATGGTGGGGCTCTGGTGGCAGTGAGGATTGACCTTGACCTGGGTGGTGGAACCCATTTGGCACTTGGCGGGCTGCTTGTGCTGGGGAAATTGGCAACATTCGACTCCCACGACCTAAAAACCAAAATAAAGGGCCACGTTAAGGGTCTCTTTCAATTGAGGGGTCGGCGTAAGTGGAGGAAATGGAGAGGAAATGGAAATCCACCTAAGGCAATTTGTTGCTCAATACTCATGAATTGATGATGATCTCTGCGTACGCGCATGGGATCTGAACTTTGTCTCCACGGTTCCAGCGGCAGTTGTCGCCCACGGCTCGACGATGGTAGCAGCGCCATGCGGCTTTCAGCTCCTGTCGGAGAGAGATTCAGTCTCGGAAAATTAATGCCTTCGGAAGATTCTGAAATTCGTTTGGAATTTATCAAAATAATGAGGTTTGACTTCATTAAAACTGAAAATTTATTTTTTCGTTTAAAAAATATGTCGAACACTTCAAAGCTAAAACGAGTGTGAAGTGTGAAAGTGTGAAAATCTGCTCGTAGGTTTCTGATTCTCAAAAATATTCATTTAGCTAGATTTTTAAGTTAAAATCTTCTAAAAATGCCGAATTGAAAACTAAGTTTTTATTCTAAGATTTCGAGAATATTTTTTAGACCTTACCGGAATCCATTGGATTGAAATTTCGAAGTGAGGGAGGTAATCGAAGGGTGGATGGGTGTGAAGGCGTTTGTGGTAATCTCCGTCCACCTGTAGAAAAATGTTTCAGTTTTTTTTTTTGAAATTTTGTGGTTTACTAAGGTTTGCTTATCAATTAATTTTGAAATTTTACCCGGTCTTCTTCCGGGAAGCATCGGATAGCTTCCATTTTGTTGATAGGGCCTTGCATACGGTGGACTCGGGGAACGCTCTAAACTATTTCCAGCTCTCTTCAACATTCGTCTAGAATTACAAAACGAAAATAAAATTTTTTGAAATCGCTTGAAGCGATCTTGTAAGTTTTAAGTTGACCTTGGTGGCAGGAACCCTCCGGTCCTTTCTGGCGTGTCAGGACTGTGTATGCTCTGATGGAACCCCCCACGGTACCGTACGGGGGAAAGTGAGAATTCGTCACCCCTTAGCTTCTGGCGGGCCCTTCCACGGCGTGACGTCTTCTCCCTGACAATGTCCACGACGTCGGTCACGGCTTCGCTGAAACCAATGTCGTGCTGATTGTAATGAAATTGCTGCTGCCCTCGACTTCCCCTCGTTGGAGAGGGTGACCGTGACCTCATGTGTCGATTCTGGCTGTGACGAGGACGGAGGTATTGGGACTCTATATAATATAAACAATATTTTAAAAATAAATCTGATTCGTGTTTAAAAAAATGCTTGTCTTAAAAAATACCTCTTCCAGAGCCTGATTGATTCCAGTTGTCTTCTTCCTGTTCGTCAAAATCTTGAAACGATTCTCTATCCATGTCTTGATCTCGCATGCCCCTGTCCATTGGACTAACGCTTCCCTCTCGCCTATCGCCATCTTGCACCAAATCGCTTAATTCTATCACCTGTGCCGTAAAACAAGCGTTAATTTTCAGGAAAATATTGTTTTAAACACTGAAATAAAAACGAATATCTAAAAACTACTTGACTATTACTGCACTTATGTCATATTCTAAAAGCTAAATATAATTGTGCTTTACAATTTTCGTTTCTAAACGTTTTACTTCTAGAACTAATAGATTTCTTATACAATTCAACATACTATATACTAAATATCTAAGTATAAGTTTACCAAATACTTTTCATATTCCTTTGAATTAGTGTTTTTGAAATATTTTGAACAGATCCAATATTTCTATTTTAAAGAAATCAAACAGAGCTTCATTTTCATTATTCATTCAAAAGAATGCAAAATTTAAATTACAAAATTTACTAAAAGTATGGGATTGAGGTGTTGTAATTTTGCTCCAAATCTGATGTTAACTAAAATCATCTAAAACAACTGTTGGTGATTGGAAAAAGCTACAGAGTATTTTACTAAACAACTATTTTGCTAAACATGATTCTCTGTGTAAGGTCTATTTTTCAAAATTAGTTTTTTAAAAGTTAACAGTGGGTTAATTAAATTCAAACCCCATTTTTCTGTTGCCAATTGCTTCGAATCCGAGCCGAGGCCGTGCGTTTCTTCTTATTTTTCTTTTTGCCCCGGAAGCTTCCAGCCCTCTCTTCCAGAAATTCCTTTAGCTCCGCCTCCGTGATTTTTTCCAGATCCGAGTTCTCGTCATGTCCCTGGACAGAACTTTGCTGGACAAGGGCGACGTGGCTCTTCTGCTGCGCATGCGCTCCGCCGATTGTGGTCATTCCCATAATACATTGCAGGAAACCCCCGGTGGAGACATTCTAACGTTCGAGCTTATAACAATCTTAACATTCCTAATGTATTTTAGCTATCCATCATAGTTTACACAAGCGTTCAAAATTTCCAAAACAGCTTTTCAAAATTTGGAAAATCCACTTACAGGTAGTCCAGGAGCGGCGTGCTTTCCAAATCTAGTTGCTTTCCAGTTCTCTAAAATTAAAAGTCCTGCGTAAATCTTGCCAACGGTGAGCTTTCCACTGCCCAATTCCGTATTCGGTGGAACAAGCAGAAACAGCTTCTTCTTCGCTTGCAGCGGCCAGATATGTCGCAGCGTATCTCTCAGCTCCTTGTCCGCCGAGTCCATTTCATCCGGTGCTCTCATTTTGATATTCAAATTTTCTCGAATCAGCGCAAACAGCGTCGTTGTGAATTGAACGTGACCCTTGTCATCTATCGGCATATTCATACGAATCAGCTTTTTGTAGGCTAGGCGATATGGACACTTGTTGCCGAAACCCAGGGGAGGATCCATGTTTCTCAGCATGTCGTACATCTCCGTGTAGTTAATGAAACCCCTAAATTAAATAATTAATTTTTAACAAATTTTATTTTTTTTTTACATGAAGTTTTCAACGTCTTAAAACGTATCTTACGTTGCACTCGGATCGTACTCGGCCCAAATTCGTATGTACTCGTCGAGGTGATGTGCTCCGAGAATTGACGAATCTCTTGTCAAGTAGTCAAAGTTGTCCATGATGACAGCGACAAAGAGATTCAGCATCTTTGAAAAAAGAATTCAAGTTTAAAATTTTCTATTTGTCTAAAAAGTAGAGCATTTTTTGGAATTTCTCCAGGAATTCCAGTTCCAGGGATTTCTCCAGGAACTTACGAGGAATGAGCAGAAGAAGATGAAAGATACAAAGTAGGCGTAGGCCACGGGAGAACCGCACTCTTTTGTGATTGGAATATTATCCTTGTTGCGTAGGGCGTCTTCGTCGCAGGTACTGCCCTGAAGGCAGGACAGCATGATCGAGGGCCACGACTCCCCTGTTGCGCACCTGCGCAGTCGTCATTACTTTAATTACAATTAACTAAACTAACTTTTAATTAGCAGGCATGCAATTAGCTAACTTCAACGTTAGAAAGCATGTAAACCAATACAGAAAATAAGAGGTAAAGCCGTGCAAAAGAGACGAGAGGTGAAAGCACTTTTTTTCGGCGAGAGAGCATAATAAGGTTACGAGAGAATGAAAACGTTTTGCTGCTGAGCATTTTTGATTGGTCGGCGGAGTGGCGGTAAATTTGAAATTGAAGAAAGAGAGAAGAGGGTGAACGACATTGAGAAATTAGTTGTAATATTAGAAATAAGTTTAGGGAACAAAGCAGTATATTTTAGTTGATAAACTGACCGAAACAGGAGCATGAGAGCTTGAAGGAAGTTTCTAAAGTTGTTATGTCGATTGATTGCTGTTTTAGGATTCAACTCTATGTTACCAAAAACCTGAGAAAGAGGCAAATTAAAGCCAAATTATGTTTTTGATTACCATCATTTTGAAAATTAAAAACGCTTTACTGATGGCGGCGCACGACTCCAAACGCTTTTTCAAAGACTACTTTGCTTCAGAAGTTGAATATCTTTCGTCTTTGAATTTTGTCTCCCAATTACTTTAAAAGAAACTATTGACTGTAAAAAAAAATTTATGATAAAAGTCTTCCACTCGTTTTTTGGAAAAAACTTATGTTTTTTTTTATAAAATGATGATTCTTGTTTGGAATAATTAGATGATTTATTTTTTTGGAAAATTCCATATTTTTGTCTGAAAAAGCACTAAAGCACTATAAAAATCAAAGGTCAGCAAAACCGTGCGTGCACCATCAGTAAAGCTTTTGGGTAAAATAGGACACCGTAAATGCTAAAAAAAACAATGTTGAGCGCCCTCTGCCTTTACCTCTCTCACTACAGCATAGATAATTTCAAAGCGTCTTTACCACTCTTCTAAGATTGTTAGACTAAACAACAGGTTAATTGCGGTCAATGTTCTAGAACTGAACGTGTTAGTGTCATGACATCTACTAGTACAAGAGCCACAACGTTCTACAGGAGCTAAGTCTCTAAGATTGGGGTTTGAAAATGGGCGCAACTGAGTGACACGTGACACCCTGGACAGCCTCCGTGTACCTAGCTACTCTACGACGACACCTTAGCAAGGGATCATTTGTCAATAGTCACCGAAAGAGGAGGAGGAGTGCAGCAAAGAAGGTCTGGAAATTGTTATGGCGGTTGATGCTCTTGTCCGGATCAAATTTCAAGTTCCCAAACACCTAAACTTGAGCATATAAAGAAGTGAAACTGTAAAGTAGTCAAAGGTCAAGCGCTTGTTGAGCGCGAGCTGGATAAGTTGTATTCCTGGAAATCGCTTCACTAATCGCTGCCTTTTGTGTTACGTTTAAATTAGCAAGAAACGACCTTGCCAACCTTGTTGGAAGCGCCAAATTCTTTCGCCACTCACCTGCATTCCAATGATGGCGTAGATGAAGAAGAGCATGGCAATTAGAAGACAGACGTAAGGCAGGGCTTTGAAGGACTGGACAAATGTCCAGAGCAGAATTCGTATTGTGTAGCCTTGACGCAGCAGCTTGATGAGGCGAGCCGCTCGAAAGAGACGCAGAAATGCCAAGTTTACAAAACTAATCTGTGGAAAGACAAAAAAAACAAAAAAAAAAATTAATAACTGTCTACGAAAATAATTTAGTAATTGTCTAGATTTTAAATAAGAATCATAAACCATTTGAAAATTTTGAAATATAAGAATAAGCCAAAAAAGCCCGTCCTAGGACAAGAGGACCCATAAATTTAAATTCTCCTAGGACGGTCTTGTTTGGCGCAACAAATACAAAACAAGTCTTTAAAAAAATCATTTTTAGTAAAAAACAATGTTCCCTTTGCGATAGCCTGATGGCAGAATTACGAAAGTCTCTGTACAAAATCTCTACTTTCTCTCTTCCTACTTTTCTTTTCGCTTTCTTTCTACTTTTCTTTTCGAATTTCTTTCTACTTTTTCTTCTTGTCATTTTTTTTAAATCAATTTTGTAAACTTACGTCCAACTCCACGGCCAAGGCGTCAATAATACTTCCGATCACAGTTATAAAATCAAAAATATTCCAAGGGTCCTTGAAGAAGTTCTAAGAGCAGAATTTTCAGTATAAGTACCCACTTCTTGACATGACTACAAGTTTACACGAAGGAAAGGAAGAGCAACAGAAGAATGTTGAAAAAAAGATCAGAGATCGATTAATTATTGATCAATTCTCACTGACTCCGAGTTTGACACAACTTGATTTTTTTTTGACAAAGGACAGAATTGCAGGTAAAGAAGGAGAGAAAGCGAAGGGAGAAAGCACAACTTAAAAAGAAATGGAACAAATGGTACACAAAAAGTTGACAAGATCCACTTAACTCAACTTAAAAAACACTTAAGTGAAATAGTAAGTAAAGTAGTAAGTCATTACCCCGCACCCAAAGGCCGCGAACTTTAGGATACACTCAATGGTAAAGAAAAAGGTAAGACCTAAATTGACCAGCATCAGGGCATCTTCATACTCGTGTGGATTCCGGTGGTACTGAACAAAAATCATAAATAGAAACAAATAGTCTCCTAATCCTAAATGGACGAAAAAAAAAATGGTCAACTCACGAGTAATTGATTGTTTTAAATCAAACTAGAAAATTTTCTAAAAACAACCTAATTTTCTAAACAAAAAAAAATCCACTATTACCTCACTCTCTAACTAGCACTAAACCGCAAATATTCTCATGCCTCGCAAAGTGAAAGTGGTGCTTGGCTGATCATTCAATATAATTTAATTTACATGCGTGATGCGTTTCTCTGCTTTCTTTTTGCACATGCACTAATAATGCCACGCTCCCCTTCAAAAAATTTCAAATTTCCTTATTTTACAAGAAAATTCACATTTTAGAATTTTGCTTAAAATTTACATTTTCCTTAAAATTTACATTTTTCTTAAATTTACATTTTTCTTAAAATGTATCTTAAATCTTACATTTTATTTACACATCTGATTTTTTTTTGTTTGAAGGAGATTTTTTTTTGGCGAAACGCTTCTTTAGATCAGCATGCTGTTTTTCATGCGATGATGAGTGACCAAACTTTTAAGTTTTGCCGCAGAATCTTACCTCGTCACCGATTGGTCGAGGGCTCTCCGGAGTTAAGGGCCCAGTGGACTTTTTTGTTTTAGAAAATGCTAAGATGTAAGCAAAAGTAAAGACAGTTGACATGTAGGTGTACTTACATGGGGAATGTACCCTTCATGGGGCTTCCCTCGAATCGCACTGAAAACAAATTTTGACTGAAAGAAGAAAAGTTGAAGAAACAAGGGCCAGTTAAGGGTGGCGAGAAAAAGTAAAAAAAATAACACGAAGCCAGAGTGGTACAACGTGAGGCAGAGGGAGCTCGTCTTTGCTCGGAGTCAGGAGACTTAAGGGTGGGGTTAGTAGAGGTGTTTTTAAAATTTTAATTTTTTAGAATTTGGTTTTCAAAATTTTGAAAAGGAGTCGTAGGCGGAGTTAAAGTGTTTGAAGTAGGACTAACTTAAGAAGTTATACCTTGACGCCGAACGAGATGATTTTGAGGGTACACTCGACGAAGAAGAGTGCAGTGAAGGAGGTGTTCATGTAATGGAGGATCTTCATGTAAGTCTTGTTTTGATGATGGAACTATCAAGTCAACAGCCACAACACAACATACAGAAACATGGCTTTTTGCTTTCCAACTTTAACTAACTAAACTAACTTAAAGTTAATCATCCATTAACTTTTTTTTTAGATTTTAAATGGGTTGGTAAATGGATGGTCTAATGGGTCCAAGCAACACGAAGAGCTCTACTGTGGCGCAGTACTCCTTGCTCCACTCAGGACTTTTGGAAGGGACTTTGAAAGGAAATGACTCAAATTTGAAATTTTGAATTTCTAAGGAAGGGATTTTGCAGGGAAGGAAACAAGATGGAAGCTCACAACAGCAGAAGCTAATATTGAAACATCAAAATCGAAAAACGAAAGCTGCATTCGTAAATTTTGAAGCCGAAAGAAAAGAAATAGTGGTAACACACGACGACACAAATTTTCTAAATACTTGTCAAGATCCAAAACTTTCGGGAAATGCTAATTTGAAAGCAATTTTTGTTACGGAAATGCAAACTAAGTTTAAGTAAAGCATTCCGAGAGTTCTACTGATGCAACCACTAGAGCATGCAGTCAATAAAATAAATTAAATATACATCTAAAAAATTAACTTGTTACAATTTATTGTAAACATTTAATTATAGATTAACGATTAAAAATATCATGTTACTTTTTAAAGTAAACTAATTTCAATGAAATTCTAAATATTTTCTTTAAATGCCAATTTTTCCATGCTTTACTTTTAAAGCCTCAGATAATTATAGAAAAAATAATTAGTAAATGTATACCGGCGATTGCAGCAGTGAAAGCAAATTCGAAAAAAAAGTCTGTACTCTTCAAAAATTAAATTTTCGGGATTGTGCATTTAATTTTTTTTACTCAGTTTTTCTTTATTTAAAAAAAACTAGTACAAGATATTCTTTGATAGAGTTGACAGCCTTTTTACTTTCACTTGAGCCCATCCTTTCGAACCGCTCGGTACAAAGTGCTGTTGGCATGCATGTGCGTGTTGACAATGTCTTCGGCGCAATAATTTTGCATAAAGCCCACCTTTCACCGTTGAATGTTTCGTGCAGGGTATTCCATGCATGTCACTCATACGTACCACACCGCTACCATTCAAGTGTCTACTTTTGTCTAATTTGCTAAGAACCATTTTTGGGAGTCTAATTGGTCGAGGAAGGTGTGACGATTTCGAGTTTGACTAATTAACTAAAATGGACTAATTGACTTGACGTACCTTCATCATGAGGAGGAGCGTATTGAGTACAATGAGGAGCATAATAAAAAATTCAAACGGGGTGGAGGCCACCATTCGCCAAATTTTGTATTTGATCGAATCACGGTCCTTAGGCATGTATCGCTCCAGCGGTCTAGCACCAATGGCAAAGTCTATACAAGATTTCTAGAGAAAACAGACCGTTTCCAAGCGTCATTAGCATACAATGAATTATTTTCAATTTTGAAATTTGCTTCAAATTTTCAAAATTTTCAAAAAACCTGATTTTTATCAATTTCTCCGTCCTGGAGCTCAGCCTCTCCCTGCTCTTGGAAGGTGATGATAATCAGAGCGACGAAGATGTTGACAAAGAAAAATGGGAAGACAATGAAGTAGACGACGTAAAAAATCGACATTTCAATTCGATGATGTGGCTTCGGACCAACGTTTTCCTCTGTAGCGGCCATCGAATTTTGTAAAATTCTGAAATTCAATTGTTCGTGTAATTACCAAATTGAGAATTATGATGGCTGAAAATTTCAGAGCGTACTGTGGCCAGCCTTCGCCAGTTTGGACCGCAAATAGCGTGAGCATGGCAATGGCGACATTGTCGTAGTGAAAGTCTTGTAAATCCCATTTTCGTTTGACAACTTTTGGTGGTCCAGATTCTGAGAACTGGAAATACTCCCCCTGACACTCAGCCTTGGTCTCCCGACTGTAGTCGTTGCAGTACTGGAATCGTCCGTTGAACAGTTGGACAGCGATTACAGCAAAAATGAACTAAAACGTTTTTTAGAAAAACGTAAATTTAAAAAATCTTGCTCCAACTTATGCTACTCCCTTACTATCGCACATTTTTAAAGCCTAACAAGCCTGTCTTTGGGCGACAAAGCCTTGATAAGTAGGGCTATAAAATTACGGCTTTTATAAGTAGAATGGAGTAAAATCATTATTTTCCAGGACTTTAAGACAAGATCTTAAATTTTCTAAATTTTCTGAATTTGAAAAAAAAATCCAGTCTAATTTTGAAAAGGAAAATCGGTATTTCGCTTTGCTTTGTCATTTTGCAAAAATTTGAGCCTTTTACCTGAAACAGCATGTAAACGATGAGAATGTTGAAAACGTTCTTTAGAGAATTGACGACACAGTCGAATACAGCCTTTAGTTTGGGAACACGCTTGATTGTTTTGAGAGGCCGAAGGACCCTTAGGACTCGGAGGGACTTGATCGTGTTGAGTTTACTTGTAATGTCGGCCGAGACCCCTTGGGGTGGTGCAGTCCCTTCACTATCACCGCTCAGGCCACCTCCGGTTCTACGGAAATGCGTTATATGTAAAAAGTTCTACTTACGGCACTTGAGAAGTACTACGGCAAAGCATTTTCTAAGTACGCCTAATTTTCTAAAATTTTCTAAAAACTACACTTCTAAAGTCAACTCACTGATAGAAAGCGACGAGAGCACAAATGACGACTATGGCGTCAAGAATATTCCAAAGGTCACGACAGTACGATCCCGGATGAAATACTATTCCTAAATCTAAAACCTACAAAAAGGCCAAAAAGCAAAATCAACTAACTACAAAAACTACGATAAATATTAGACTCTAAAAATTACTAATTGTACTCTTTATTTTACCATCAACTCAACGCTACTTCCTGGGGATAGAAACCTAGCGTTTTCAACTCTAATTTTTTTTTTAAATTTAAAAAAGTTTACTTTTGTTCAAATAGAAAGGAGGATACGGCGCAGACGACGACAACAGAATCCATTATGTTCCAAAAGTCGCGTAAGTAGGAATTGGGATGGAGAACAATTCCCAAATCCACCACCTTAATACCCGCATTTGAATTTCAGCGTTTTATAAAAAATCATATCTCCATTTAAGCCCTATAACTAACTAATTAAGATTGGTAATTGTAAAAAAAAATGTTGACCTTAAGAATCATTTCAATCGTAAAGACTCCAGTAAAAGCAAGATCCAAATAATTGAGAAATTTGTTTCGCTCCGAGTACTCCCGAACAGGGTCCTCAGCGGCTAAGGCAATACTGCTCATTGTGATCACAAGCATAATGAAGAGGTCAAAGTATCGTAGGTTAACCACCCAGTGAGCACCGCGACGAACCCTGAAAAAAAAAACTGCATTTTAGCCGAAATAAGTCCGATCCGGAACAAAAAAGTCTCCAAGATTTCCCGCCACGAACTAAATAATTGTTCTTCGCACGCATGAACACAGTTGGGCAGTTCAAATTGGAAGTACTTGACAATTGTACTTTTGAAGAATCTGTTACTTACGGATTCGTTGGTGAGAAAATGAACATGGAAGAATAAGGAAGCATGGGCTTGGGTCCTGTAGGTTCTTCTTCCTCGTCATCAGTGTTCTCCTTCTTCGAGTCACGCCCATCGAGCGAGTCAATGGCTCCGCCCTCTTTGACCAGTTCTTGCTGCTGCTTCTCCCTGTCTTCTTCCTGCTGCTCCTCCTCGGCGGCGGTGAGTTCCTGGGCGTTGGCCAAGTTGTCCACGGCGATGGCCAAGAAGACGTTGAGGAGCGTATAGTTACCAAAGAGGACGAGAACAATGAAGTAAAGGCAGTAGACCATCCCCTTCTGGTAACCACCCTGACTCTGGATCCCGAAGTACATCAATTCGTTCCAATCTTCACCCGTAAGAATCTACGGAACACAATCAAAAAAGTTCAGCACACTAATTTTTCATTTCAAGATTTTTTTTCTCGTTCTAAATCGTATCGAATTTAACACCTTTTATTATCTTGACGCTTCCAGGCTTTTGAGAGCACAGGAAAATTAGAATTGCGAATTAAAGTTATCCGCAAGTAAAACTCTTCTTTTTTTTTTATCTTCTGCAATATTCGTTTACATAATGTACGATATTGTAAGTTACAATTTGTAACTACTCCAATTTCAAACTTCCATGAAAAGAAAGAAAAAATTTACAAGCGCAGCCAAAAGTTTACACTGACGTAACAAGCCCGTCTTTGGACCATATGAGGGCCCTCAAGAGCAGTCCTCTTCAAGTTTTTTTTAGACCTCTTTGAACACGTTTCAGATTTTCTGAGAGGAAATTGATAAATGTAGTTAAGAGAAAAGCTTGTAGCGTTCCTCCGGTTCTTGGATGGGCTTGTTTAGTCCACGAAAAATTGCTTACTTGAAAGACAGTGAGAAGGGCGATGGGAAAGGAGTCAAAGTTGTTGAGTGGCGTTCCCTGTTCAGTTGACTGAACTTCGTTGAACTGACCACCGAACAGTTGCATGCCGAGAAGCGCAAAGATGAGTATGAAGAGGAAGAGGAGGAAGAGGAGGGAGATGATTGATCGCATGGAGGAGAGGAGGGAGATGACGAGGTTTCGGAGGGAGGACCAGTACTTGGTCACTTTGAAGATTCGGAGGAGGCGGAGGGCTCGGAGGACTGAGATACCAAAGGAGGAACCAGTGTTGAAGTATGACCAAACCACTTCAAAAATGGACCCAGAAATTACCACTGAATCGAATCGGTTGAAGGAGGACTCGAAATAGATTCGCTGAAAAGAAAGAAAGAGGAAAATGACGCCGTTAATCAACAGCAGAAGTGTCAGCGCCAGAGAGAGCGCTCTATTTGAACAAGAAAACTTACTGGACCCAAGGCATAGACTTTGATTAACATTTCGAATATAAAGAGACCGAGAAATCCAAATTCAGCGTAATCTGTAAGAAAACAAGGAAAATCGCTTTCAGAGCTCGAATTCTCTTAAAACTTTAACTAAATTTCTACTTCTTTTCAATTTAACTTACAATTAAAGTCAGTTAGCCACTTAGGTTGATCGTAGTACTCTGCAGCGACGCAGGCAGTATTTAAAAAGACAAGGACAATAACGAACCAATAGAACCACTGCGTTTTCACTGTATGGCGAATCCAGAAGCGCAGACGCTTCTCGGCTCTCCAAAAGCGACGACAAGCACCTTGATTCCGTACTTTGGATTTGAGGTAGGCTGCTCGGGGAAATCCTTCAAAAGAAAGGCAGTTAAAATGAGCTAAAAAAGCAAATTTATAATTAACTAACTATCTAGTTATGTTAGTTAAGCTACTTCTAAGATAACTATATTATTCTAGCCAAATATTTTCACCTTCGAACTTGTCAAACTACTTCACGCTTACACTGCGTTAAATCTATTCTGCGCTAATGCTTCGGTTAGTAGAAAGAAACTTAATCAACAAACCAACTTTTGCTAAGTTATTTTTTTGGTTTTACAAAGTTCTAATCCTAGGGACTACTTTACTGAAAAACGAAACCAAGCGCACTTCAAAAAAAAAACGAAAAACGACTTTCTAATACACAAAAAAAAAGAAGAGAAAGTTGTGTCGAGAGCGCAGCGACGGGGGAATTCACCTTTGAATTTCTTCTTGAGCGGAACTAGAATGATCAAAGGGCAGAGACAAGAATAACCTCAGTCAACATTTGCTTTCACTTCTTAAGAAACCCAAACAGCTTCCTGATTTCAAAAAGCGATTATTCAGCGCTCTAGAGTCAATTCCACTTACGATCATCAACGTCATCCGTTTCCTCCTCTTCCTCGGTGTCGGTGCTGCGGCTTTTACCGAGCGCTTTCAGCTTTTTCCGCTTCGCTGCAGCGCGCCTGCGCGCCTCCATAATTCTCATTTTCTCTTCCTCCGAAGTCCTTTCTTCGGCCAAGATCACTTCCTCTGCTTTGCAAATCCATTCAACGTAGCCATTCAGCTCTCGCTCCAATTGCTGCTGACGACGAAGCTTCAAAAACGCCTGTCGATTCTCTACTCGCTCCCTTTCTTTTGCAAATTCCCTACAAATTGAAAAAGTAAATTCAGTTTCGAGAAATTCCCATTCTCCAGAAAGATCCTCCAAAATTAATAACGTAATTGAACTCAAATGAAAACATTTCGTGGGCGGTTGCATAGAAAGTGATTTTTAGGAAGAGGTAAAACCTAAAATGCATTTCACTAAAAAAGAAACCTAACTTAAAACCCTCGATTCGAGACGTTACTTTCTCTTTTCCTGAGAATTCTTGTTATGCGAGCTCAAGCTTTTATTCAGACAGCACTACACCCTTGGAAAACGTTTGAAATCATCCTCAATTCTACTTTCTCTTTTCTAGAAATTCAAAAAGAAAGCTCGCAAGCTTAGCCCAACAGAAAACCAAGGTTGTGAAACCCTTTAAAACTTTCTCTTTTCCTGAAATTCAAAAATCAAACGCAAGCACAAACTCCCTCTGACAGAGCACCAAGAGAAAGGTTTCGAAAACCCTTCTTTCTCTTCTACTTTCTAAAATTTTAAAACGCTAACACCCGACAGAACAAGGCTTAATTAAAAATCCTGTTGAAACTGCTTTCTCTTTCTGTTTTTTAAATTTAAAAAAACAACTTGCACAGACTTACCCAGACAGAACACCAAGAACAAGGTTGAGCATAAAGAAAGATCCGAGCACAATGAGAGGCACAAAGTAAATCCAGTTGTACGAACTCCCCATGGCATCGTTGGTCTACAATTCCCAGTCAGTATTTAAGTGAGCAATTAAAATCCAAATTTCTTGGACTTTTTTCAAGTATTTTTTTTAAATTTAAAAAAGTCTCTACCCAGTATAGGATGCTAGTCCATCCCTCCATAGTAATGCATTGGAAGACAGTGAGCATGGCAAACCCAATGTTGTCAAAGGACGTAATTCCGTTGTTGGGACCAATCCACTTGTCAATGCACATGGACACGTTCCCATCGCACAGGTACGCCCCCTCCTTCCGCTCGTTCTCGTTGTCCGAGTGACACGGAGACGCAGTCTCCCCTTCCTGCTCGATCTCATCTGGGCGTGTACAGGGACAGTTTTCAACCATTTTAGAACTATTTGAACAAAATACCCCACCCTAATTCCCCCCACCCAAAAATCAACTCATTTACCTAGGTCTTCTAGCTTGTAGCACGTGCTGTGGAGCATTCCGCAGTAGAACTCAAGCCCAATAATTGCAAAGATGACAATGGCAAAGAGAACGAGGAGGCCAATCTGGAGCAGAGGGGCCATCGCCTTGATAATTGACTTCAAAACTACCTGGAGACCTAATTATTGGAAAAGCAATTAGCTAATTGACCACAATATTTGTATTTACAAACCTACCTCAAAATTGTCAAACTTTAATTTAAGCCTTACAATTTTAAGGCCCCTTAAATACCTTTCTCCAAGGTGAAAGTTCCTAAACCCTTTGGAACACAACTCTGCTAAAAACTGACAGTTCTTAATTCTTTAAACATTTAAAAAAATATTCTCATGCATTTTTTTTAAATTTTACATAATTTTTATGCATTTTTTTTTAATTTTAATAATTTTGCATGCATTGTTTTTGAAAATATTTTCATACAAATTTTAATTTTAATAATTTTAACGTTATTTATAATTTTCATGCCTTCTTTAATTTTATTAATATTAATAGTTTAATTGATTTCGATGATGCCTTGCTTCTTTTAATTTTCCGTTGAATTAGCATTGGGGCTGGGAGAGGGAAAGGGGGAAATTTTGGTGGAGAAAGTCTAGTGTGAGAGAATTTGAGAGAAAGTGGAAAATGAGGAGTGGAAATGAGGAGGTAAATTAAATTTGTAAAACTACGGTGACAACTGACTGTTTGACTAATGTCATCAAGATTAACTTAATTCGACTACTTGCTCCTTGTCACTTTTAATTCTAGAAATCTAATTAGAAGTTAATTGACCTAATTTCTAAAATACTAGAACTAGAGAACTAGAAGGAAAAGTGAGTTACTGGGAATTCCGGAGACGAGTTTGAGAGGTCGGAGTACTCGGATGGCCCGCAAATTCCGTAGATCTAAATTTTTCTGAGCATTCTGAGCCTGAGAACCTAGCGTGATGAACCTGGAGGGTCATTAACAATTTATTAACAAGACCCCAAGTGAGGTTCCATTTTAAAACTAATTTAATTAAAATTAAATTTTAAAATTAACTAAGCACTCCTCATGTCCTTCAAAACGCACCCCGAGGCGAATCACGCATTACCAACGCCTCGTTTGTCGTGATTCAGGTATCACAGCGCAGATAGTGTGCCCTTATGCATTCGTTTTATTTTTATGTACCTAAATCACGTAACCAACCTGCACCTACACCGACATTATTTCTAAAAAATTTCATAATGTTTTCTATTTGGAATTGTAAATTTTGTATTGATTATTGCTGCTGAGATTATATAATTCTGGGTTTTTTGTTGGTATATTTTGTAGGTAAGCGGCGCATGACTCACTGGGAATTCTGGAGACAAGTTTGAGCGGACGAAGGACGCGGAAGGCTCGAAGGATCCGGAGGTCAAAGTCCATTTTGGCTTCGATGCCAATTGTCATCGACCTATGCTCAGTTGACATGGAGAGAAGGGTGTCATTGGCGGAAGTGAAAGTAAAAGTGACTTTGGGTGGGGCTAATTTCTCGTCTAGGCCGTCTAACCGTGTCTCTAATGTATGTAAATCGTCTACGCTGTCTAAACACTGAGTCCCTGTCACCCGAGTTGACATAATTCAATATTGACATAGTGGTCCTAGACTTTCCAGGAAAAGCACGAGATTTCATTTTCGTTCTGGAAATATGGCTTTTAGGAGCCGTCCGTCACGGCGGACGCGTCATAATCACGGTGTCAATTTCTTAGAAAATGGAGGTCGGAGAAAGTGATCCATAAACTTCAGTTTCCAAAAATAAAATCTCACCCTCCTGAAACGACTTCTAATCAAAACGTGTATTGCTCAACTTTTGCTACGGCCTAGGTCACGTGATTCAACTATTGCGCTGCGCTCTAAATTCTAAAATCTAGTAAATTAATACCCGAGAGCCTAAGTAAGTACTAATTGATTGATAAACTAAACGAGCTAATTTCTATTTAGCAATATTTAATTGGTCAATAAGTGCCGTAACATACCCAGTGACAACAACAACAAAGTCCATCATATTCCAAACGTTTCGTAGATACGAACCGGGATGAAGGACGAATCCCATGGCGAGTATTTTGAGCGAGGCTTCCACACAAAAAATTCCTAAAAATATATTCTCCGTCTGTTCCTGTTGAGGAAAAGAAATGAGGAAAGGTCAAGGGTCATCTTGCAGGGAGACTTAAGGGCTGCTCATTTTTTTTGCGTGGAATTGTCATACCAGATTGACGGTGAGCACCGTTTTGTCCGTGTTCGGAAGATGCTCCTCGAGAGCTAGTACTACGCAATTGGCAATGATAGTGAGGAGAACTGCATACTCAAACGGTGGCCACTCAATAATGAACCGTGTCAACCGTCGGACCGTGTTCTCTTCGGAGAGGATGAAGAGGGACGTGGGGCCTGACTGTGCTCCACCAGGCCCCGCCCCACCGGACCCCATGGTCCCACCCTTACGTGACCCCATGAGTGGTAGGCCGAAGGGACGGTGACTTCCCCACTCACTGCTTCCGCCGAATCGACTCCCGACCTTACTTGCCGAACGATTCTCCGCTGCTGCCGCCTCGGCAGCCGCCAACCTAAATTCAAACGAAGAATATCATAACTTGCCAAGTTTTGTCCCTCATCTTTTTTCACGTTTCGCCATTTACAGCTCCCTGGAATTTTCCCCCCTGAATTTCCCCTTAAACTCTTGTCGTCGCTGGCTGGAATGACATGAAAATGGAGATGTGTCAATCAGGGGTCCTAATTTCCTGGAGCGAGAGTTTCACCTTTTTTGGATTTTGGGGCTCTGGAATTGTTTCCTGGAGAATAAGCTGGAGAAAGCTAGTTGGGAAAGTGGC
>VYYI01001498.1:0-19239 GCA_021029175.1 Bilobella aurantiaca
GCAGAAATAACAGTTTGGAATTAGTTAAGGACGATAAAGAAAATACGAGTTGGAGAAAGTTAGCTTTCTTTTTGGCAAAAGGGGAATGGATAGACAAGCGGAGCTAATTTTGCGCTTCTTTGGCTTCTCAACATTTCCCAATTGAATTAGAAGCCAAGCGAAAGGAACAGGCTGGAAGAATTCGTTTGAAATGATATCTTTCTTAAGGGAGGAAGAAGGAAAATTCAGCGGTGAAAGCTATATCCGCTTTTCCGCCCAAAGGCACACCGCCGCGGCGTGAGTTTAGGCGGGTTAACCCTAATTCCTGTTTGCAATTTTCAAACATCTTACTAACAAATTGAGCAAATTGAGTTAGCGCAAGCGTAACCTTTAAAGCGTCAATTCCGTACCCATTAAAACGTACTTAAAGTGATACGTTTTCAAATCAAATTTAGCCTATTATCTTTGATCTCGCTCCGAAACGTTTTTGGCTTTATTTCAAAATTAACGTGATTTACTTTGCAGCGCTTTACATTCTGGTCGTCGTTTTCAGTCTCATTATAAATCAAATTAATGAAGCTCTGTTCAGACGATACACTTTACGTTATGCAAATTATAGGCAAAGACACGAATAGTCTACTTTCATCTTCCCTGATGAATACTTCCGCTCTTCTACCATTTCTCGGAATTATTTAGCTCTATAGTTTTCGATCTTAGGAAACGTATGCATCCCATTTACATTATCAGCACCGAGTTGTCAGTTTTGATTTTCGAGTAAATTTCAATTTAACATTGAAAATTAGCAAGTTATATCACCTTCCGGTTTCAGAAATAACTTGGAAGATATGGTAGATTGATCGGCGTCATTTAGGTCAAATTGAATGAGACTGAGCCAAGTTTAAGTTTAGGTCGCCCGGTAAATTGTACATTGAAATGCAAAGTATAGCATACATAATTAGACCAAAAACGTTCTAGTATCGCTTACGTGATTCGTCAAGCCAATGAGCGACGTTCCATTGGCTTTGAGAAGGATATCCCAAGGTTGAAGTCTCCCTGACTGGAAGGCAGGTCCCAGCGGAAACACTTTCTTGACTCGAATCAACCCAGCAAATGGTTCCTACACAACATTTGTCAAAGAGAAAGGCAATTGTAACAACAGTACAAAAAAAAAGACGCTGGAAGAACGCTGGAATTGAAAGCGCGCTGCCGGGACACCAAGATAAGCCCTAACTGCACTGACCCACTGACCATAGATTTCTCTATCAGCTTTCTCCAGCACAACAAGCCTTTTAAAACCTCCACATATTCTTCTATTACCAACTTTCACCTTCACTTTGTATAAATAAAAACCGAAAATGATAGGACTGAAGAAAGTGTCAGGAGCAAAATTATAGGAACACACTGTACACTGCAGTGAGAGAAGTGAAGTCTCATGAGACTCCATTTGTTTTCAAAAGAGAAAGTGGGGCTCCACAAGCTTTTGTTTTGTGACAGTTGGTAGGAAAAACAATTGTTTGTTTGTTTGCTACTTAACAATTGTGGTTCCTGGAGAAAGTCAGATACGGCTTCGTTTTACCTGTAGAAAGCTAGATAGGGATTGGGAACTAATTGCCAGTTTGGAAATTAATGAGGTCATTCTGAACGTCTCTAACAAACCCGTCTCTCTGTATCCACTTTCACTTCAATCCCCACTTTCTTTTTTTGTCTTTCTGGTGAATAATACTTTCCCTTCCAGGATTCTCCAGCCTCTTCCAGGCCTCCCACTAATTCTAAATTGGCCGGGGCAAGATAAAAGAAGATTACGTGTCCCTCACTTTCGGGAAGAAGAGCCTCGCCCTATCATTTATTTTACTTACAAATGGTTTCCAATAAAGAAAACCAAACGACAAAGGAAGGAGGGCCTTAAGGGACTATCGTATCCGTCACGCGTCCCTTATACTTTTGTCTCAACTGTTCGAAGTGTCCGATCGAGATTTATGTAGATCCCTGCCGAAGAATGCAATAGGGGGCAAATAACGTTTCACGTAGAACATTACTCGGACAATCATTCCGATCACGACTGATCAAAAATTTCAAACACGTTTTGAATTTATTCTAAACAAAAAAGAAGTTGCTATAACCTATTTAATGCTTTCTAAGTTTCGAGGATTTTCTCCTACATTATTGAGTCAATTTTTTGGAAACAGCAGTATTTCACTATATTAAAGCTATAGACAAACAGGCCCGTCATAGGACAGAAGAATTTTATTTTAATTTCCCGGCCTCATGGCTGAGGCCGGGTTTGTTTTACTAATTAAGTTTGCTGCACTATTTCATTTAACTAATTGTTAACAATGAGGCATTTAATTACGTCAATGGCTGAATTTTAACCTAACGCTTTTGAAATTACCTAAATTGGTGGGAAAATTACCTTTACTGTTAACTGTAGCACTGATTTTTAAAACAAGTTCAGCGCCCTGTAGTTATTTAAATTTTTTGCAACCTACCTCTGAATCGGCACCGCCAGAAACGCTAAAGCCAAGTCCAAGCCCACGCTGATCACGAACTAAAGAAACTTGAAAAATTGCATCTGAAAATAGACAAGGAGGAGGCACTATTAAAGGATGTCATTCAAATTCAAAGTCATTTAATTAATTGAATTTTCTCTAGGGAACAAAAAAGTTTAATATTTTTTTCGCGATGGATCGAGCGATGAATGCTCAAAGGAATTCCTTTCTTTTTGCACTATTTTTTGCAAACTCATTTACCCCAGGGGCAAATGCTAATGCGCTCTCTACCTGTTGTATGTCTACAAATAAGAGCAGGAAGCATCTGCCCGAAACGTTACCGAGTAGCGTGAATTTGCAAAAACAAAACTGAACAATAAAAGCTCTCCGTTAAACTGATGTTTTTAGAACAATGGGCTTGGATTTAATTTAATTGCTACTATTTTGGCGCTTGAGTTTAAAACTGTAAATTTCAAAATACAAACCAAAATACCAAAACAATTCAAGCAGCTTTACCTTCAGAAATGAATGGAAATGCATGATAGGGGTTGGTTCCGTAGTCAAGGCTCATTGCCGACTGGTGACGACGCTGGAGAAGGGAATCTTCACGACGCTTTTGTTCCAGGCGTAGCTCTGTCCATGACTGTTAGAAAAAAAAATTACAAAAAAATGATTATCCATGGCAACGATCTTCATAAAATCTTTTGATATTCGGATGCTGCTTCAGTATCTTCCATTATAAACTTCCGGGCGAAAAATTTCAATCTTGGCGATTTTCGTTAGACAAAAACAAAATATCAAACTCAACTGATCTCGAGTCTTTAGAATTTCTCAATTTTACAAATACACTGATTTACTCAGGTGTATTTCGTCCCAAATTAGATCCTGTTTTTGGGTAAATACGAATAATTTTGCACCTGTCAAGAACAGAGCACGAACAAGTTCTAGATGAGAAATCATCTTCTCAAGGTCACGTGCTATACTTTAATGAGATTCTTCTACCCCTCATGGCTCAAGCGCTGAGCCCAAAATAAAGCATCAGTTTCTCTTGGGGAATGGAATTTAGAAGTCAGCATGGGAATATTTAGCCTTAATTAAGCATCACAGGTAAAAACAAGAAATAAAAGCTTAATGTGCTGCTGCTGCTGCAGAGGCAGAGGGCTCAAGGGCAGATTGACTGCGAGGGAAATTTAAATTACTGTTTGGGAACCTTGCGTGGGTGGATTCCCAAACAGCCTCACGAAGAGGCAGAGGGCATCACCGCGTACCATCTTCAGGTGTTGTGAAGCCTCAATTGCATGACATGAATTTCCCTGTGCAAATAAGCAATTCATTATTATGCAACAAGTTCATTTTTTCTTCTTTTTTGGGCGTGGGTTGGGTGGGGTGCAGCAATTGTTTGCTTTTTGTTTCTATTTTTTGGCCAACAACAGAAATTCTAGCAAATCATCGTCTAGAAGTGTCAGAAAACAAAAACACTTTTCTCAAATTAATTTGTAAAGGAAGCTCATAATTGAGGCTGCCGCTCCCTAACACCACTAAAAATTGTATTGAATTCGTTGTTTGGAAAGCATTTTTTTAAACGACATAGCTTAGAATAAAAACTATTTACTGAAAAGTAGTAAAGTAGTTTTGGTAGTAGTGTGTGCAGTGCAAGCCGTGATCCACGTGCTCTCTGCTTGTAACAGTGTAACTTGCTTCGCAAAATGAAAATAAATATTAATATTGGCGTTATGTTTAATGTTTTGTTAATTTGGATTTTTGGTTTAGATGCAATTACCTAACATTACACAACTATTGAGTGGCATGAATGTTTTGTTGAGTGCTAAGTCAATTAGGCTTTAAATTAGAAAGGAATTAACAAAATCGACAATTACATCCATACATGGCAATGGGGACTTTGCTTGGCAATATTGCAGTCCCATTTAAGCAAAGTGATATTTTACAAAAATGGAGCGCAAATTAATTCAACATCATCTAAAAAAAATGACAAAAACAAATGGACGAATCTTGTGAAAAAGGGCTTTTGAATCAATATTAGAATTTTTGCAACTTTTTTTTTGCAATTGCACACAACTCTTGACGAAAAAGCAGGCGAACCAAAATAAGTGTCTTTCATTTCGACATTACTACCCACTTGATCTCCCTCTTTCTATATAAATACCCTGGAGAATTAGGAAATCCTGGAAGGATCGAAAATTGAAATTGACATGGAATCTGTGTACCTGCCGACGCTTGGGTTGAGCCTGAGAGCCGAGCATCGTCTGGCTCCCATCAATGTCACCGCTCCTGTGACAGTAAGTGTCCCCGTAGAGAGCGGGTTGCGAGGCCCTTACGTTGTCACTTTCATCGTAATTCCTCTTGACTGGCGGAGACGCCTTGCCACCGTAGCCCACCGCCGCTTCGTTCGTATGCTGCGTCACGTCAGGGCAGGAGGCGGCGTAGAGCTTGGCTCTGCTACTGATCTTCTCCGGTGGCTCTCCCGCCCCACCACTCCGGCCGCCGCCACGACTCCGCCCACCTTAACAAAATCAAAACAGAAAACAAGGTTAGGTTTTTACGTTTCCACCAAATGTGGGACAAGTGTCAACTTCAGGCAATCTTCTCCAGGAATGCGTCCGCATCCTGGAGAAATCCTAAATCAAAACCTTCTGTTTTCCTTTTCTAACATAACCCCTAGATTTCCCGCGGTGGTTATACGCGGCGCATCTGGAATAAATAATGCAAACGTTCTTTTGATCATGCACTGACAAATGTTGATTATCTCTACAAAAGAAAAATGGAGACTGAAGGAAGCGCTGTCTTACTGTCGTATGCGCTTTGAAAAAAAAATTCTTGTGGCAATTCTAGGGCGAAAGGCTCTCTCCGCTTGAGCTTAAATTCTAAATCCATAGATCATAATAGTTAAGCAAAATAACATAATAAAAAATATAATTAAAAAAATGTAATAATAAATAACAATATAATAAAAAAATTTAACGTTTAAAAGTTTTAACAGCACAGGAAATGTGTTGACGGTCCCAGAAATTTGGAGAGCCCTTAACACTACCTCTTAATTCTAGGCCGGTACTGAACCGTTGATGTGCTTCCGGGCGTTGATGATATATCACAGCCTGGGATACCCAAGGAAGCGTGTACACTGTTAACCTATTTGTATGAGATCACTTTATGATCATCAGCGGATAAAGTCGCGGTGAGCGCAAGGGGCCTTTACACCTTTAATTTCCACGCATGCGCATATGCTCTGTGAGTGGGATAGTCCTGTTAATTATAAACCATTTGCCAAGAAAGGCTTCAGACGAAGCAAGACCTTGACAGATTTTCACCGTTACATTACTTAACCCTGCAAAACGAACTGTTGCTCTTTACCAGTTAAGATGTACATAAAATTTTAAGCGGAAGCTCTACAACCGGTCTGTAACACGCGCTGTGTCATGTTGAATAAATCTTACTTAATCTTACTTAACGAAAAACGTTAAGGTAAGGATCGTATTTTTCCTTTTCTGTAACGTAGAAAATGGGCCACGTTTGAGCAAAACATTTCAAATTCTAGTGATCGATGATACAAGTATAACACCAAAAAATTCAGACAAAAGTCATTTTTCTCCTTTTCAAATTCAAAATTTTCATTTCCTTTCATTCCTGCGCTCTATGATATTATTTGAATTTCAAAAATAAACTTTCAAAGGCAAATATAGAACAAGTTGAGAAGAATTGCGAAAAAATCATCCATTCTTTTTTTCAAACTAGGAATTTTCTTTATGAAGTACAGCTATAAGTCAGTCATGTATCACAAATACGCCTAGGAAATAGAAATATTGCATGATTACGAATTTCAAAGAAAAAACTATGAGCATAAAAACATTTTTTTTTCTTTAAATTATGCGCAAAATTCAAAAAGCTATGAAGAAGCCTTACCCTTCTTGGACAAATTGATGAGGGCTTCTAAGACGGGCATTTGTAGAAAACGATTTTTGCGATTTGGTGGGGCATTTTCCCCCTCGGAGGTGGCGTGCACCCTGGAAGCGTTCTTCCGCCGGTAGCGGGAGGGGGAGTAGGACTGTGAATTTGGGGGTAGGTCCCAGAGGTCGGCGGGTATGGAGCTGCTTAGGCCGTTTCCTTGGGGTATATGTTCCTTAATATCGTAGTAAAGGGCCTCCTCCTTGGAGCTGGAGTACTTGCGATGAGATCCATCGCAGTGGGAGTACTTGCGATGAGCAGAGCTGGGCGTTCCGTTGTTATTGGAGAACTTGGGGCAGTGAAGGGCATAAGTGGACTGACTTCGGTTCTTGAGGCGTCCACCCTCAGAATGCTGACTCGTTCCACTTGGAAAAGTACTTCCGTTTGCACCCATGCCAAACTTATCTGAAATCAGTCAATGGAACGGTGTAGTGAACGGTGCGTGAAGGGGTTCCTACTGGACAACAATATTGACCAATGGGCACAGTTCGAAGGCCTATTTTCCCTAAATTCGTGGCAAGAGCTCCTTAAAGGTTATCTGAACAACAATCATGACTTAATAGCTCGTTGGAAGTCAATGTAGAACTTTTCAAAAAATAAACAGTTTCGTGACACACACGCTGTCCACAACTAACATTTTAGCAGGTAAAAATACACATGGCTGGCGAAACCCCACGAGGATAAAGAATCGAGACATGCAAAGTTCTATATTCTATAAAATTAATCTCCCTGGAGCTAAGATATAGCTAATGCTGCTGGAGAACGGTAAATTGCATATGAAATTTCTGTTATAACTAAAATCTCAACTTTTCCCTTAAAGCCATGTTCCAGGAGAGTAATTGCCATATTTTATACCTCGATTTCCCTTAGGCTGCAGGCTGGGGTTGGTTTCTAGAAGAAACTTTTAGAAAACTTTTTTGGGAAACAGAAATTCCTATTAACTTACAGCGATATTATTAACCAGATTTATTAAATTATATTGACTTTATCTTCATGAATAGTTAGGTTAGTAGTAAAGCCATGTTTTAAAAAATAATCAACCAACCTGTTTGTGAAGTTGAAAAATTTCATAGTTGGACCGATATTTGGATTTGGAACAAAATTTGAGAATTACTGGACCATTATTTGGGTATGAGTAAAATTGGAATAAATATCTTTGAATACGGTTTTCAAATATTTCAAATGCTTTCAAAGAGAATAGTTGGAGGAAATTGAAAAAAAAATACTTGAACATGAGCATTGGTATTTTAGGAAAGGAACCTAGGAAAATGGTGAAACGTATTTTTTCTAGAGCATGAACAGGTATTCGAATCGGGAAGTTTAAATGCTACGTTATTTCATAAATTGTAAATAGGCAAAGAAGGCGAAAAGCAGAACCGCTCCCAAAGTCGTTCGAGTACTATCCATACAATTTTATTGAAATAGACGCGCCTTTCTCCAGAAAGTCCTGGAAATCCACTGGAATGTAACTGGAAATGAAGTGCCTCTTCTAAACCTAATCTCCTGTGACTCCAATCCACTTTCTCCAGCAAAAATTCTGCGACCAGGCAGAACGCGCTAGCTGCTGGAACCTTTTCTAAACGTAGTAGGCAGAGGAAGAAAGTTTAAAAAATACGAACCTGGATTATTCACATTGAGGCCTAGCTCTGCAAAACATGTCATGACCGGATGCAATAATACCCCCTCTGCCTCCACAGCATGACGTTTTCCCTGGAAATTTGAATTTCCCTCCAGTCCAACCCACCCACTGTCGTCACTCTCTCCGGCTGGAGAATACTGGGTGTAAAAGTCGCTTCGGGAATTAATTCGCGTAATTCGCTGCTTCTTTGTCCTGCTATCAGGCTCAGGAGGCAGAAAACTTTCTCCGCTTTCACCTCTACCTGTAAAGGAAACCAATGGGTTGTTAGAGAACTCATAGAAAATATGGAAATGATTTTTTTTGGAAAAACTGAATACTTTTGAGAAAACTTAAAAAGAGAAAAGTTTGACGCTTTTTTGTCAGGAAAAAGTGGCCTAAAACAGTTTCACTTTTTCAAAAGGCACCGTAATTCCATCTCGCCTTGCCATTTTTTGTAAACTCGATTTTTTGAGAAAGGCTTAGTTGGATTAGCTCGATTTTCTCCTTTCAAGAAAATTCCATTTCATTTTGTTTTTAAAGTTTATGAAAAGGATTTTGTCGGCTTTGGTGAGGCTGTATAGTAAGTAGGCTTAAGTACTTTTTCAATAAAAAAAAAGTCAATCCGGTTTTCAAAAAGTACATTTTAAAGTGCATGCACGGTTCAACGCACAATTACTAGATTCCAAAAGAATATTATTGACTTCTCCATCAACGCTAACAGCACAAAATTCCAGTTTGTAAATGTTGCTCCATAAACCTACTGGACTTTTTCAAGCATTCTTTGGAAAAACAGGTTTGACAATTAACGTTACACATGATTTAAATTTAATAATTTTTACTTAAAGATACTTTTTTTTAAAAGGATTACCTCAATTAATAAAATCCGAAAATTGAACTCTAACTTGAACTTTTTGAAAATGTTCATGAGATTTGTATTATAATTTATAAGCCTATTGAACCTATTCCTGTGCAGATAATTTTCGTGTTTTTCTAAAATATTTTAAATTTATATTTTTAAACTGAATTTTTCATTTTTCAAAACATGTCCGGGAAATACGGAGCCGACTATTGGTATAAATTGTAACGATTTGATGTAGTATCTCCATTTATTGCTTTCCTCCATTTCGTAAAGTATTAAATCATTCCCAAAAATGAAATCAAAGGGAATTGGACTAGCGTCTAGGACTCGATTTTATGACTTTTTCGAATTCTTGTGAAATTGAATCAAAAACCATTAGAGATCTGGAAAGTGATCTGTATGCTCCGCCAGAAACCGAATATGGGTTGCAAAGTTGAAAAGCGGTGGCAGACATACGACAATCTTTCAAAGGTGATATTCCAATTCAATTTGGCCCAAAAAGGAAACAAAAAGGGAATTTCGAAACAGGAAAGTAATAAATCATTCTCTATTGCGAATTTTTCCCGAAGATCTTCTACAAGGGATCAATCGAGCGGAACAATCTTTTTTACCAAAAATAAATCCGTATAAAGCCTTCGTCACAAAATCTTTCATTCGCTACACAATAAAATACCCCAAAATGAAACGTCCTGAATGTAAGAATTTAAGTATTTTCAATATGCTCTTACCTAAGAATAAGATCTACGTGCAAAGGAACTTTTACTCAAAGTGCATCNATGTAAGAATTTAAGTATTTTCAATATGCTCTTACCTAAGAATAAGATCTACGTGCAAAGGAACTTTTACTCAAAGTGCATCACTTTCACCAAGTAAACGGCACTTTGAATTTTAGATTTTTTTTAATGGAATTTAAAAATAGTGGAGGAAGAGTCAAATCTAGGCTTACGGTTACCGGAGGCCGTACCAACCAATCAATTAGGACGAAGTGGACATGGACGTGGATTGGGCACAAAACTGTGGGATATCGAACTGTTTGGTTACCATGTAACCATGGTAACCGCGCACCCAAGGACGAAGTGGACATGGACGTGGATTGGGCACAAAACTGTGGGATATCGAACTGTTTGGTTACCATGTAACCATGGTAACCGCGCACTCGGCGAGAAACAAAAAAAATCCGCCAAAAGTGTACCCCGCATCGACTTGTTTGCAAACTGTAAAAAATGCGGGAAATTCTAACTAGCACAAATTAGCATTTCACGCTAGGAAGCGTTTTAGGAGCCTAACGAGCCCTGCCAACGCTTTTCGCATTACAGAATGATACTCTGCGATTCGATCCTAATGCAGCAAAGTCGAAAAATCAATACGATAATTGGCAGTTTGTTAGGAATAATTCAAAAAACGAAAGCTCACTTTCACTCTAATCATGTCTCAAAGGAAATTGATTTTCTAAAAAAAAAAGTTTTAATTTCCCTAAACGCACTTTCACTTCTATTGAAATTGCTTTACTTTAAACAACAATTGAGTACGAATGGCATCTATGTAGGTTTTAGGAGAGCAGTAAGCCTTATAGCCCTTTGCTTTCTCTGCCTTTGGAATGTTAAGTGTTTGTCCATGTGTTACAAGGTTGATGGACTATTTGCCACGTTCAGCCATTAAAGAACCAGTAATGTGAATCCGAGGAACATGCTGGGTCCTCCGCTCCACTTTAGGCCCAACCAGGACTGCCGGGCGTTGGAAATGGAGTAATTTTGGCGCGAGATTTCAAAGTTTTAAGGGTCCTACTTTTCCAAGGGCTTTGATGTCCAAGTAGAGACGTAAAGGCACTTGATAGAGGATATGATGTTCCAGAATGACTTTATCCAGAAGAGATTTCTTCCCAAAGCAAACACCTGCCGCCGCCGCGCTTTCTCCAACTTTCTCCAATATAAAATGTTTCAAATCAAGGGTTGGGAATCGTCCAAAAACATGACGGATTTACCACCGCTCGCTTGTTAAAAAAAAAATCAAAAAATGAAGATCTTTTTCTTTTCTTTTCCTTACCACCAAACCCTTTACTTAAAGTAATTGAACCAAAAAATCAAATTCTAAATTGAGTTTTAATTAAGTTGGGTTTTGAAATTGTGAAAGATTATTACATCTTTAAGTCGTCAATTAAAGACTTAAATTAACATCACAGCCCAACTTAACTTATTTCATTGAGGCGAGATGAGGTATCAAAGACTGAGGGGAAAAATATGACAACGCTAAAAGAATTCACGGACCGAAGTTTTCGCGATTCGGATACCGAACTTTCCGTGGCCATTTGGAACCTATGCTGGAACATGTCGCTTCCCTAGTAGCATGTCACTTTCACTTTTGAAACTACAGCCTACATGTCCTTTTGAGAAGATAATTAATGCTGGGATGAGTCCCCTCTGTTTAACGTCTCTGGAGAAGGTACAGCTTCAGCTAATTGGTCTCCGTTAGAGCTCAAGGTAAGTTGTCCAGGAGGGTCTGGAAGGGAATTTAAAATTCAAAACTGGAGGCGGCTGGAGGACTGGAGTTCATCCAGATTTTATGAGTAAGATAACTCTCCAGTTAATATTCCAGAATGCTACAGTGTAACTTTCTTCCTCTCGCCTAATCAAATTTTATGAAAATGTCTCCAGCACAATGAACGACATCTTTCGCACCTCATGGCTGCACTGCCTAATTTGAAAAACAAATTATTTTACAAGAGGACAAACTTTGACAAGATCACTTTTCCTCGCAGGGATCTGCATCTGCAATTCAGATGCTGAAGTAAAATACAAAAAACAAAAACAAAGTTTAATGTAGTTAATCTGTTAGAAGAGGGTTATCTAAAATCAGTACAAGGTTAGTCTTGCGTGGTCAACAAGTTAAGTAAACCATTAAAAAGATGAAATGGAGCAAAAAGTGTGGCAGCGGTGGGATTCGAACCCACGCCTCCGAAGAGACTGGTGCCTTAAACCAGCGCCTTAGACCGCTCGGCCACGCTACCAGCGAAGTTGGGAGATAATATTTTTTAATCCTATTTGTTCCACATCTCGATTTTACTTAGTTCTGGACCATAAAAAGCAGATGCTGGAGACTGTGAAGCATCTATTGATTTAAAATAAAATGCCGATAAAATATTGTATAATATTTAATAAGAGAAAACAAGTGTAAATTTGTGGTGCCACAATAGCAATCACATTATTTTGTTATCGTCTTTCATATTTTTTTGATCAATGGAAAGCAATGAAACTGGATATGTTTTAGAACGTGATATTTGTTCAAAGGAAATCAAAACGTTACTTTTTCTCTCATCGTCCTATAACGTCATTCTCTGAAGCAGAGCAAACAAAAGAATATTTCCGCTTTGTTCCCCAAAACTAACGCCAGCCTTAAGGATGCGCCATCATTTTCAAACGTATTCTTTTTTTTTAATTTAAAAATAAAACCAGCGCAAATAATAACTCCCCTAAAAGTATTGGTTCACGTAAACACTGCCACAGGGAAGATGTTCAAAAAACGTTTTTTTTTTCTAGAAATGCTTTCATTCAAAATTTTGGGTTTCTTTTTCTTTTTGGAAATTGAGTTTAAAAAGCAAACTCAAAATTCAAATCAGCACTGAAGCATTCACAAGGAAATCCTGGAAATGAGGGCTAAAACTTTCAAGACAGAAACAGACACCATAATGCGGTTACCGAAATTTCAGCGCAGTTGGCCTACATTTCTCTACTGCCAAAATCAATCTGCTAAAAGCAGTTTTTGTTCATTTTTTCGGAAAATCCCATTTCAAAAGGAGCAGTAATAAGGCGTAAGATTGCATGTAACATTAATCTGGCTTTTCGTTGAAGGCCCTTTCAAAATGAAAATGCTGGAGGCCGACAAAACGTCAAGAAGTTAAAGAATCATAAGTACGAGTGGCCTTCTGGAAAGTACTGGTTGAAGCGGAGGCGGTTTTTGAAATTTCTGAAACGAAACCAAACTTTCCAATTCTGCTTTCTTCTCTATTTTTTTACTTTCTCCTGTTGAAAAAGAAAGTTTTCCGTCTTGATAGAACTAACTAGGTGGATTAAGCTGATCAAAAACTCTTTAGTATTCTGCTCGTACTTTCTCTCGAGTACTTTGGGCCTTTTGCTTACGAAAATTCCATCCAAATCTCATTCTTTTCCAATTGAGAAAACGTGCATCCTTTCAGTTCAAAATCAAGCCATTCATTTCTATTTATTTCTAAAACTGTATGTGTTTCCAATTTAAGAGCTAATTTAAGATTGCCGGGAGGGCGGAAGTTGGTCGGAAAAAGCTAAATATTACTCCACAGTTTACTTTTGATTAATTAAATAATGTTTGTTAACTTAATTACTTTCGAACTTTGTTATTCTATCCATCCTGTGTATGTGAAATGAATCTGTAGTAACTCGTCACATCCAATTTTTCTTATTTTACTTTCTGCATTTTATCATTTCGTAAAGTAAATATTAACTTTTCAATTAATTTTTTAAAATTTTGATATTTTGATGACACTAAAAATTAAACGCCATTTTAGTAAATGGTGCCTTGTACCAAAAGTATGTAGCAGAGGGGTAAAATATTTGGAAATTTTTGTATACAAATCTAGACGAAATCCGAAAGGAAATGAATTGAAAAAAAAAATTACTGTAACTGTTCGTGTTTACTATTCGTTATTCCCTCGTTGTTATAACTTAACATTTTAATTGTATTTATGAAATTTGGCGTCCGATATCAGAAATTAATTAAATACTTTTTTTGAGCGTAACCTAAACCAATTACAAGGGAGGAATAGGATTGAATAGAACATTTTTGAATAGAATAATGCTCTTCAATAATACCTACTTATAATTCTGGAAATTTCAAAACTGAAATGCGGTAACTAAAAGTCGTAAAATTTTTCAAGTGAAACATACATTAATTTGATGTAAATTAGAGTGAAAGGAATGTCTTCCTGTTGTCAGATATGGCGTGGGGGTGGAAACATGCAGCAAATTCTTAAGACTTGACTTGAAGCCATTGTTTTTGGAAGTACTGCATCTTGTGATGGGCTGATAAGTGCTAAACTGGTTTCTGCCTCTATCTCCCTCCAATTTGCAGTCAATGACACTTTGCATTTCCCATTTCCCATTTTTTATTCCTTGGGATGTCAAGGTAAGCCTCTTCTCAAGTGTGGCATTTCTTATGCAAGACCATTTCCTACCCAAGCATTCTCAAAAACGTCATGAAAATGAAAGTTGGAGGCTGCAGATACATTCCTGAGGCTTTACAAATCCCCTCACCCTTAAATCTTCTTACAGCATTCAAAAGCAAAGCACTTAGAACATCATTTCCCGTTGCAAATCAAAAAAATGAAGAAGCAAAAGCAAAGATGCCGCACACCAACCTTCTGTAACACTCGACCCTTGGAAGGGATTAATAATATATTGCAATGAAAAAATGAATTTAATTTATTTAATACAATTAATTTTCGAATTAGATTCTCAATTTGTAAACTAGAATCATTAATTCATTGCTCCTTATGTTAATTGTGACGTAGGGGTCAGATGTATTTTAAAAAGGTTCCAGGTAATAGTTCCGAAAAAAAGTTCCGAAAAAATGGTCCGAAAAAAAAGTTCCGAAAAAATAGTTCCGAACGAGTAAAAGTTCCGAAAAAAAAGATCCGAAAAAAAAGTTCCGAAAAATAATTCCGAATTTTTTTTTTTGCAAAACTAAACTTTACCAAAACCATAAAAGTAAAAAATTTTAATTGTAAATTGTTGTTAATTTAATTGTTATAAATCCAAAATAGGTCTAGTCATATTTCTTAAACATAAATGAATCAAAAATTGCAGTTTGCGCTCGCTTACGCAAGCGCAATCAGCAATTTTTAATTCATTAAAGCTTGTCCATCGTATATACACTTACAAAATTACTTTAAAAACCTAACCTAACTACATAAACCAAGCAGATATTAATTATTTAAATTTTTAATTTAAGTAGAAATTCGGTCCTTTATTTCGGAATTATGTTTTCGGAACTTTTTTCGGAGCTTTTTTTCGGAGCTTTTTTTTCCGGAACTTGTTTTTCGGAACTTTTACTCGTTCGGAACTATTACTTGTTCGGAACTATTTTTTCGGAACTTTTTTTTCGGACCTTTTTTTTGGAACTTTTTTTCGGAACTATTACCTGCTCCCTTTTAAAAAGCCTTACACAATGCTTTCCACCTACTGAATCGAAATCTTTAACTTGGAAATGGTTAAATTTTCAATACAAAATTTGACAAAGATTGCTCAGTTTTTTTAGCTAAGCACGACTCTGATATTGAAGGAGCGGAAATTAAGTAAATTTCGGTTTAGAAAGGTTTCGGAAATTGTAACTGATCTCAATTTTCGCAAAACCATTAAAACCACATTACAATAAAAATCGTACAAGATTCCAAAAATGTATCGACTAAATTTCAAATCGCGGAGAAAGTAATTGTTCCTAAATCCCAATAGGTGAGTAATAAATCATCTTCCGGGATTTTTTTTGGCGAAACCTCATCATCTTACACCAAGTCTTGATTCTCATTTTTCATTGAGGCAATTTCTGTGAAGGAAGAAGCTAATAAAAAACCGCAGGTATTTCTTAATAAAAAGGTGATTTGATAGCTCAGCATCAACCTCTCCTGTCAGCCGTGACAATAAAACATTGCCCTTTTCCGCTCAACCCTTACAAGGGACGCTTAAAAAGTTCTTGGCGGAAAGTTTAAAAAATCAGTACACAAACCAGGGGGAAGCGTTACAAAACCTTTGCGTAAGCAGTTCAGCACCCAGCACGTCGTCACACCTTTGGGCATTTTATTTCGCTTGAGGAACATTCCATTGCGTCGAGAGAGGATTTCCGTGTTAACTGCCGGTATAAATCCTTCCCTTTCAGGGCCCCTTCGGGAACAAAATAAAGGGGCTCTCACGGAAAATATGTCGCCAATGTCGCACGACCTGCGACATAGTAGACATGAGCTCACTAGCAACCCAGAAGGTGAGCGTATGGCCAATTTTTTAATAATGGGGTGGATAATCCACCCAAAATTACCAAAACATTTCACAACGGAGTGACCTATCATACGTATTACTATTTGAAAAGGCATCATTTCCTTATTTTGAAAGGATTTTATGATAAAAAAAAGCCTTGCTTTCCATAAACTTAAGAAAATTAATTAAGGAATTAGAGCTGTAGGAAGTTATGTGAACAATTTTGGGTTAGTAGTTAAAAATTTTAACGGTAATTTCGCCTACTATGGCTTAAGTTTAATAATTTAAAATTTTAAGTGCAGCCGTTTACGTAATATGAGAATAGGTTTTACTGTAAATTATTGGACAGCCATTGCTTTAGAAGATCAAAATACACCATAATGACTCAGAGATCCTTGTTCTCAAGATTTCGAAGAGGCCACACTACACAGACGTGTTCTAAAATGGAATAAAATCATAAATATGAAGTGTTATTATTATAGAAGAAGCGATTAGACCCTTTTGAAACAAAGGCCCAATCTCTGACTCATACATGAGTAAACATTACAGATCACTTGACTCGCTTGATTTTCGAAACGAACACAATACAGCTTGATTTTGAAAATCTACACAATGCTGCTTCATTTTTTTTTCATAATGCATCACTTTAAAGTGTCAGCGACAATACTTCTGATTGCTTTGCACAATTGAATAATGGTAAATTGCAGTGTGAGATTTGCAATTTGTAAACAAATTCCCTTGAAAGGAAGCTGAAGAGATCAATTTTGCAATCTTTGACAGAATGTCAATGACCATTTTGACATCTCCACATTTCATGAAGTACTGACAAAAAATAGATGCAAAAAATGCTAGCTACATCGTTCTTCAACACGGTGCATTTTGGCTATGTAAAGTATTCAAGGAAATTGCATTATTAGGCGAATCTGATTTCCGTATAAGGTCGCCATTTCGCTGTTCGTTTGCCAGTGCTGAAGAAAGGAGGAATTCATCTGCAGTTGGCATAACAGACGAAACCCAAAGATAACCTACTTCTCTTTTGTTTGCCAAAAAAGAATGAAGGGCCAAAGCCATCGGACCAAATTACTTCTTCAAACTTAAGTATTATTATCATTCGTATTATTCTTATGAAAAGTCTTAATTGAATCCAAGGGTTTTGCCAAAGTGCGGTCTGGCACTAAAGCTTAAAACTCCTCTCAAGGGTATGTCAGGCCATGGGGAATTTCCGGGGAAAATAAACGAAATAACAAAACAAAGTTAAAAAATAACCTAGAAAAATAAACCTCAAGACATTTTCAAGAGATCTCTAGCAGACAAAAATGAAGGAAAGCGAATTAAATCTTAAATCAGAGCACCACTAGACAAAAGTGTTTGATTTTTCCTGCCACAAAATTTTCTGGAAAAATATGAAGTCTTCTAAATATCAATCTAACAAAACAAAATATTAGCTCTAAATGCGTCCTAGTTTGAAACCTTTGCTGAAACATTGCATCTACTTTGAAATACATGAAATATGCATATGATTTTCCAGAATTTTTAGCAAGGCGACATAAGGACTTAGCAAAAAATAGTCCCCATGGGGATACAGCACTGAACGGAAGCGAAGGACCCTGATCCACAAATGCCCTTTTCGTCTAATCCAAAAGCCCATTTTAATTCCGTCCCAACACTCGTAATCATAACTTTTCCTAAATTTCTGTCACTTGACTTTTTAGCCCCATAAAATCCGTCCAAAACCAAAATAATAATCATATAGAAGGGCCCCTCTTAATCGCCCAGGGTGGCTCTCAGTCCCTTTGTAAAGGAAAATAAAAGGAAGTGAAATTTTTGAATTGGTGGCTGTGCTTCTGCGGTAGTAAGGATTTGATTAAAGTCCATTTATAAAGAAACCACCACCACTACATTCACTTTCTCTCGTAAAATTCTTTAGAAGAAAAAAAAGATGCCTTAAGTACCTTCATCAAATATGAATTAACCCTCCATCTTGATTATTGGGATACAGTGGAAATTTAGCAATAAAATTATTCCGGCTCTCTTCCACTTTTCTCAAAGATCATTTCCCCTAAGTATATTCCTAGCACAACGAACATTCCATCCCATATATGGCCTATTCATTTTACCAGTATTGAAATCACAAAAATTTAGGTCGACACCTTCACCATCAAAATCAGAGCTCCTTTATAAGTACCTTTAAAAGGGAAAAGTTTTAATTAAATATTTCACAAATGAGAGGCTAAAATGAACACTTCGAAAAGTCATTTCCTGTCTCTCGAATTTTAAATTCCCTTCCCTACGCCCAAGTCCCAACTTTTAATTCTATTTTCGTAATTCAATTAATTTTTACAAGTGGGAAGTTGGGAAGGAGCTCCTCCAAATTGGGAAGGATGAATTAAGTGTTCGGAAAAGAGAAAAAAGCGACATTTCTTAAGATGACAACAGGTAAGCAGAAGAAAAAAAAAGATTTTTTTTCTTGTAACGTGTAAGATAGATCGAATGAAAAGCTATTGTTCCCTCTTTTAATTCTCTTCTTGAGCAATCAACTTCCACTTTGTCAAACTAACTGATGACTTAATCATTGATTATCTCACTTTTAAGTGCTCACTTATTCTTTGTCCCTTGGGCACTTACATGGTACATTCCAATTGACACATGCATCCATTGACGTTTTTTTAAGCACTTTGACCTCAAAGGAAAACAAAATAGAGCTATAACCACCTTATGTTGGATGAACAAGAACAATCACCAATTTTAAGTTGTTTTTTTAATTGAAACTTTTACAGCAGATAGTCAACTCAAGGGGAAATGCAGTGTTTTCAGAATTAGTTAACTTCGTCATTCTATTGTTTCCGTTTTAATTTTTTTGACGATGACAGCAGAGCCCTCATTTTATGATTCCAAAGCGATTAAGCACCGGTAAATAATAGTCAGTCTCTTATTTACCAGAACTCACGCCCTGTCAATTTAAATTATTTTGCAAAAACTACCCAAAAGCACGCTTTACCAGAAACCGAGTAAATTTTTGCAAACGTAATGTAAAGTTATTACGGAAATTACTAACCTGTTTCAAGAAAACCTCCGAATTGTAATTTGTAAAGAGTCACTGCACTGGCTACACTTTAAATGGAACAGTTCGTGATTTGTACTTGATTTGAACTTTGTAATATTGCACAAAATTTGAAATCCTGCACAGAATCTTATGACTTTTTTTTTGCATAGACTCAACATTCAAGTTAGCCCACTTTTAGAATAGAATTGCAATAGTTGGAACTTGTGTTATTGTAAAAAGGCTCTTTGGAATCCTGCACCGCCTCCTTTTAGAAACAGTAGAGAACTGGACTACTGCTG
>VYYI01001499.1:0-19231 GCA_021029175.1 Bilobella aurantiaca
GAACGGATCCTTTTGCAGAGCGTTTTCTTTCTTTCTTTTTCTCAAAAGTATAGAAACAATTTGAAATGGCAAAACTAAAATTCTGGCAACTAACAGGTGACCAGATGTCATCATACATTGTTTGCACACAACATAAAAAACGCTGAGTAGATATGCTGAACTTACGTAAAAACTAAGAAGTAATAATTTTAGTTTTGAAAACAAAATTTCAGGTGGTTTGGAACGCCCAATTAGTTTCGCAAAAAAAAGCAGAATTTTTGCGCTATTTGTGCATTGCATGAATTTTTTTCAAAAAAAGGAAAAGGAAGTTCCTATTTTTCTAAGAAATTGTTGAAAACTCGTCATTAGCCGTTACCTAAAAATCGGAATAGTCTGTATAAAAATTGAAAATGAAACTTTTCTTTTAATGTTTTCTTACCTTTCTTTTTGATCTTTGTCAAAAGCATCGCTGATGAAGCAACCAAAAAATTCAAATAGATCAACGAAAGGGAAAGATAAGAAAGAAGGTTTTTTTTTTATGATTTTAACTATTTCGACTATATTGAGAACCACGATCTTACTAAGCTTCTTTTCAAAACTCCAAACGAGTGAAGTGGAAAATAAAAAAAAATAGGCTAATCATAAGATAACATCACATATCCTAGACATCAATAGATCAATAGATCATACACATCAAATCATCAATCATCAATCATCAATCAAATAGAGATATCAAAAGCCACCATTTCAAGATTTTTTAAAAAAATTCTTGTTTACTCGTTTGGTAATATCTCAGATTAAGTAAGCCACTGGAATTGGAATTTCAATTTTCATGTTGCTTTGCAAGCTGTATTTAATGAATCAGAAATTTGCAATAACAAATTCAATCCTTTCTGCTACCAATAATGTCCAAGTTTTCATATTGATTTTAATAGAAGATTTTCACTGTACTTTCAAATAAAATAAAACACAAAAAAAAAATACAGAATTTTTTTTTCTCGAATTTAATCTATTTCAAGCTTTAACATTAGGACTAGATTAGGTATAATACTAAGTTCGGTAATTTAGTAAGACATACCAGAGTTCGAATCAATTAGTTTTTTTTTTATTTAAATAGCTTAAGAAAACAATGTTAGACTTAATTTTCCGTTCCATGGACGCAAGTCCGTACGTAGCGGTCATCAATAAACAAACAAACAGATTAAGTAAGCCAAGTTAAGTGTGCAACAGGTGTAAGTAAAGTATAAACCGCGGAAATTTTTAGTAATAATAAACAGGGGTTGACATTTTTTACATTTGAATTGACATTAATACAACATTATAAGAATTTATTTCAGCGTTGTGTTTTTCGTTTTTGTTTTGATATAATAAATCAAACTAATATTATTTGATCTTATTATTTTGCGGTAATTATTGTAGGTTTAAATTAAATTTTAAATTATTAAAGGATTTTTTTTGGTAAATAGACATAAAAATGAATGTTTTTTTTTTAAATCTAAAAATTCCAAGTTTTTTCTATTTATACAAGCAGAAATATTTTAAATAAAAGAAAATATTGAAATTAATAATGTAAATGTTTTCGTTTTTTATTAACCTCTATCTTCGACGTACAGAATTCAAGATTTACACTTCATTTTTTATTCCTTAAAATAATAATTAAGTTCCCTTATTTATAATATTTGGTTTTTTTCAAGACTTGAAGGAAAGAGGTGGGTACTTGGGTTATTGGCCGAAAAGGGCCCTTTTTAGTTCCTTTCTTTGAGGCTCTTGACATTGTGCAATTGCCTCTAACTTATTCAGCACAAATGGGGCCTGACTTGTAAATACGGGGAAACTGGGAAATCAACTTTCTCTTTACGCTTCCTCACTTTATCAAAAGAGCAACTTACTTTCACTCCCCCGAAACTTTTCTTTAGAAAAAATGGCAGGAGGGTATCCAAAGAGCCCTTTAAGGGCTCCTCTCCGCTACTTAAGGGCCCAAACAACAGACTCGGATCAATTCAATGTCGTTAATGAAACCCTTATTACCAAATCAAATCGATTCCACTCTAGCATAGCTGATAAGGTAGCGCAGCGATTTCTCACGTACTTGCTGTACCGAAAATGAGTCCCTGACACTTTAAGGTGAACTTTTCGAATAATGTGTATTTGAATGATATAAAAAATGTTTAATTGAATTTTAAACCCGAGTAAAAGTAATTTGTAATTGCATTTCCTCCCTTTATTTGCAATTGCTTGAAGCAACTTGTAGAAAGTTAAAAAAGATGCATTATGTAAACACACTTCCCGTTAATTGTTCATCGTTTGCCTTTATATCAAATTCAAAAATCTAATTTCTTAAAAGCGAAACTTTGTTTTGAAAGATTTTTTTTGTAATTTTAGTTGAGAAAGCCAAATAAGCCCGTCCAAGGGCATGAGTACCCTTGAGCAAAACACCTGGTTGAACAATTCACAGTTTTAATTAATTACAATGAAATTAGAGACTTAGAAAATCGTAGCAGGGGGCCTTCAATGGTACTCTTGGATTGACTACTAAAAATTAATCTTAGAAAAAATAAGAAAACTAATGGTGTTGTATTTGTTTCCAGCCGTTTGAATATTGATTTATTACATCTTCACTCGTAGGCAACAACGTAGTTATATCAACATCAAAAAATTCTTAGAACCGCCCTATGGTCACGCACTTACGATAAGAACCTTCCGTTTTTAATATTATAAAGAATAATGTTACTTTTATTTAAATTGTCTGTTCTAAGAAAACAGAGTTGCTAATTTGGAAGTTGATTTATGGCTTTTGACGTTTAGGCAAAAACACGTGGTCTGCCGCTATTGTGCTATCTGAGCTCAAGGAAACATCAGTTAAAGTTGAAATACGAATGGAAGCTTCACATTCTCCAGGAGCTGCCTCCAGGAGTCGCTTGCTGGGGAAAGCTGGACAAAGGTGGCAAAAAAAATCACTGCAAAATCCTTCTAAGCTCATAAATCTAATTGCCCGAGCACGACACTCAAAATACGCTTTATTTTTGGAGGGAGAAGGCACCCTCTAAATCTTTAAGAGCTAATTCCATTGGGACAAAATCAATTAAAAATAGCATTAAATGCTCCAAAAGTTTTTTGAAATGTAACACATGGGGATACCAGGGTTGGAAGCCTTTCTTTTTGAAAAATGGAGCTCTAAACGCTGTTCAAACAACTTTATTTACAACTGTATAAAAAGTGAGACAAAATGTAAAACGTTCTTGCAAATAAATTTTTAGTTTTAAGCAAGTAAAATAAAAGTAGAGCATCTATTTTGTAGACATTTTTTATAGGAATTAAACCCTCTGACCTCTACTTTCACTTTGACTAAACAAAGCACTTTTTCACACTTTTCCACTAAGGATTTTTTTTTTACATTTACAATAATTTATAATACATTTTAAGACATTTTTAGGAATTAAGTGTAAAGCAGTAAACTTTCATAAAATGTTTCCGCAGCTCACTCACGTTCGTGGCACGCATTGGTAAAAATTAAATGAATTTGCTGTACAATTTAAGATTACAATAAACAATAAAACACTCGTAAAACCAGTGATTTTGTTTTGAAAAGATTTCGGAATTGCAATGTTGTAAAACAAAATAACACACGTAACAAATGCATGCAAGGTATTTTAATTATATTTTGCCTGAGAAAAAACCGCACAAAAGGAAATCTGTAAGATTTGAAACAAAAATGTGTAGATTTTTTGGCGGGGACATTTGAATGACGTTTAACTAAACCTTGGCTACACGAACTCCTCTAGGAGACAGTATGAGTTACGCTTGGAAGTTAGTAAAGTTATTCATCAATTCTCCAGCAGATTCGCAATTCCAGCGGGTTCAACGTCCTTGTGAATTACCTGGAAATGTCCAAAGGTTAACAATCTCAATAAACAGCGTTATTATGCCGCTTTATATCAGTTTTATAAAATTAGCATAATTTGAGTGTGTTTTTTTTTCGAAGAAGTAAATAAAATACGCAAAAATGCAAAATAGGTCACGGATACAGGTGTGTTCGCAATAAGTTAAAAGCAGAGCATTTTCCTAGTGAAAATTTTATGTTTATGGTGAAACTTTTTAAGTTTATGCTAAGCAAAGTCAGTTTTTTCTTCTTCTTTTTTTTGAAAAATGAAAATGAGCTCTTGTCATTTAGGTAGGGGCGACGTTAAAGATGATGGATTTCTTGGCTTTGAAATAATGAATTTTAGGCTCCCGAGTTGACCATGGAATTGCTTTCTCCAAAATTTTGAAACCTTTTGAATTTTCAAAATTAAAAAGAGACTGAAATAATATGAGACGGTGGTACAATTGAGGTAGAATATTTTATATCAATTTATATTTATGAGATGAAGACATTTTGCCGGAATTTTGGATTGAACTTGATTTTTTTTTTCTTTAGTAAAAATTGGTAGTTGAGATCAGGATTTAGGAGAGCGATGAGTAGCGGATGTTTTTAAATAATTGGGTGCGGAAGTGACTTGCTGAAAAAGTGAAAGTTACAAGAAGTATTACGTTGAGCAGGAGAAAGCAAACCGGAGAAAGCACCACTTTCTCCATCATTTCTTGATTTGTCTTGACAGACATCTTAGTAGCAGAAATTGCGCCGCTGTTTGATACACAGCCGAATACTAGAAATACTTTATCCAAAAAGACAAAATTCTTACCAAAACTTACTAGAGTAGAGGACGGTATGCGTTTTGAAAGAGTGAATTTGGGCCCGAACACATTAGTTTGCATAAGGACTTTTGAGCCCGGGAAACGAATCTGTATCTAAAGTATTTGTTAAAAATATGTGTCGCGCGGCCATTTTGTAAATTAGCTTAATGGCAAAAACGCTTAGTGTAAATTCGATCGACCTAAGATCGATTCCCAATAACCGTGTTCTAAAAACTTTTTTTGAACAGAATTTTTTTAAGGATCCTATACTTTTAGAAAAGTAAAATGAATGGACGTGTAAATCAATTGGCAAGTTTTCTCTGGAGCACACATTGTACACATTTTCAGTGGATTTTTTCAGAACGTTTATTTGCAAATACTGAATGAAATTACATTCAAACTTTTTAATTTACAATCTGCAAATTCTGTAGGAATTGAATTGAATTTTCAAGTTCACTTATCATCTTCATCTGTGGGTTCCAGGGACGCGGATTAATTCCTACTTTAAAAAAATAAAATTTTTAGTTTTAGAATTTTTTTCTAATACATAAAAAGAAATGCTTTCAAAGAGTTGTAAGATGAAATGAAAGTAAGATGCTTTGCCTTTTAATTGATTTTTGGGCATTTCGTGGATGCTGGTAAAAAATGGACCAGAAGGAGTAAGATCTGCAGATGAAAAGAGAAGATACATGTTTTCCCCTTTCTTTCTGTCCATTTCAATCAATTTACCACTTTCCAGCCTCCTCGCAAGATTTTATCTTTTCTGCTCGAGATGCTGGACCACAGCATCCGCTCCGCTGAATTTAGGCCTAAGACCTAAAATCTAGGCCTTATGTAGGCCTAATTTTGGGTTTAGGATAGGATTAGACATCTCAAAAATGGAGCAACTTTTAGCTAGTGCTTCTCAAGCTTCTAAAACTTTTTGAGCTACTTTAATTTTATTCAGTAGTCGCAACAGCTCGGCATAATATAAAAAATCCAATATCAAAACACATGCTCATTATCTTTAAAAAACAACAACAATGGTTTCATATTTTGTTGTAAAAGTTGCTTTCCCGTATCTAGTAATTTAAATAATAAAATAGAGAGATGAAAGTAGAATATGAAATAATTTACAAATATTTTTAAAACTATACAATTCTGTATTTTTATTTCGAAAACTAATCTTCAAAATTTTGGAAACCCGTATTTTCAAAATGTTAAAACATACATACATTTTTCTTTCATAGACTGGTCAAACTAAAATGACTAATTACCTTTCGAAAATGAGCAATACTACCTTACGTTTATAATTTTGAGTATTTGGTGTTTTAGTAAAACACCAATGTAAATGGGACATGAAATTTCACCCGAAACGGAACGACTATTAAGTACCACTTCAAACTTTGCACATATGAGGAACACATTATAAAAACAAAATTAATTACAAGTTTTTTTAATTCGAGAATTGAAAATTGGAATTTGATACTCTTTCACGATTCTTAGCTTCCGATTGCGAAAGGAAACAAAAGAAGAAAAAAAAATTCTGAAATTTAGGAAACATTTTATAACCTAATAATTAAAATTTCAAAATGCTATTTTGCTTTGATGTCATTCTAAACAAATTTTGAAGAAAGTTTTTGAACAAGTTGAACTTGTTTTGTTTAATCAAGTTGAACTTGTTTTAAATTTAATTTTATAATTTGCTTGTTGGTAGTAAGCTAGAAATCAGTGAATGTTGTGCAAGCTTCGGGAGAACTTTTTGTTATGTCATAATGCTAGATTCCAGATAATTTTGATTTAGATTTAGTAAGGTCAACCAACTCACCTGTTTTTAATGCCTCAATTATTAGGTGCTAAAACGTTTTGTGAATAATTCATAGCCTCCGTCAGTTGTCATTGTCACAGGCAAAGGGCTCTCATTCACTTTCACCATCAACTTGAACTAGAAAACTAACTTTCCACCAGTTTGCTTTCACCAACTCACCAGAAAGTTTACCGTTAACAGTGAGTCAATGGTAAATAAAGGAACAATGTGAGAGAAACACATCAGCGTTTTTACTTTCTAGTGATACGCAGTTTATAATTAAAAAAAAATTATAGTACCAAAATTTGAAGCTTTACGACTCGGAACTTCATAATTTTTCAAATATTTTCGACAAATTATACAATTCGTTCAACTACGAATCATGTACTCTAACATGGCACAAGGTGGCAAAGTTGTCTGTGGCTTTCACCTACTACAATTTTGAAAAGTTTTTTTTAACATTCTTTGTTATACAAATTAATGGTGTTGCAAAAAGTTTTGAAAAGAAAAAATGTAAGCTGCATGGTGGAAAAAAACTTTGACTTAAATTTGGAAAATCGAACTTTTCGATATTCTGCGTTTATCTGCATCATCACAATAGTAAATTCTTATTCCTTACGGTTGTCTAAACGAGTCAATTAGACGTCCTTAGAAAAAATTTATTATTTTAGAAAAAGAAAATTTTAGAACATTTTAGAATTTTAGCCCTTTGATTAATTTCTAAGGAATTAGTGCCACTTGTCAAGTGAATTCGACGCAGAGATGTGAAAGGGAATTGGAACTAAAATGTAAGAGTCTAATTAGATAGTGCTAATGATAGACGACTTCGACGCGTAATTCAGTAGTGATTTTCTATGACATTTTTACGCTTCCCATGAGACTGTTGAGTTTCCAGGAGGCGACAACCAATAGAAATGCTCGAATGAGATTTAGGCAAATTTCTTAACTATTTTAACTAAATTAGTCTCGCTTAAACAACAACTTTCTTTAAAAACTTGTTTTCTATTCTTATTCTAAATCAGATTTTGTATATCTGATAAAATCTGTAGCACTCCTTTTTCAAAATTAAAAAAAAAATCTGTGTTAATCTTCTTTCTTATTTTGCAATCTCATTTTTGACGTTGACAAACAGTAAATTCTGCTAGATTTGTCAATTCTTACGGAAATTAACAATGAAGGCTAACATTTAAAAAGAAAAAGACTACAAGCTTCAAATTTTCAGAAAGGACTAAAGGCTTAACACTTACAAAATGACTTAAAGCTTCAAATTAAAGGACACTTAAAACAACTGTCTTGAACTAGTTTAGACTGGCTTCACTCGAGGGCTAAACAGGACTAAAATATTACATTTCATCAATAATTTCATTCGTCTGTTCTAAACTTAGAAACGATTTTAAAAAAAATCACGTGACACATAGTTTGGTCATGGTGTACAAAGCCTTCCATCTAGTTTTGTTAACATCAGCGTATCTAGTGTTGAATTTTGAATTGAGCGACAGCGCGTCTCTTCAAATCTACATTTTATTCAGAATTAGTTTTACAATTTATACCGATCAGGAGTTGTAAAGATGTTAAGTAAGTCGTCGTGGGTGGTAAATTGAGCACACATTGGATAGGCCCTTACAATTTAGGATATTCTAAGGGCCTCCAGTGAGTGCTGTATGTTAATGGAATGGGTCCCTGCACAATGGACCACTGTGCCGTGATTTTGAAATAGAGTAAAAGTTATCAAAGCATTGATTTGGAACTGGGAAAATGATGTCGGTGGGTGAGAGTGTAGTTGCCCTGGCTTTCCTTTAAGGGCCCTTTCTCTCTTTAAGGGCCCTCAATCCAATTTTTCCAAATTACGCTTCAAGGCACTTCTCTCAAGGACCCAATTATATGCTCCACTTCCACTTCATCCCACTCCTACTCAAACATCAGGTTTCAGAGGTCAAGGAAGCGTGAACGGTACATTGCCGCCCTAATTCTGTTGTCATAATCACATGATAATTTTATCAAATTCCACTTCACGCATGCCTCTAACATGCGTCTTTAGCTATAACTGGGATGGTTCAAGTAGCAGATCCTTACAAAGCAGAGTGTACTTTCTCGTAGTACGGTTTTTTTTTTACTTTTTTTTCTGCGAAAATTCAAACGTTCACTTTTTGCAAACTTTTACTATTTTTAATTCCTTATTTTTAAAATTTGTGTTATGGAGTGTTGCGTAAAGGGCCTTTGTGTAATTAAATCGTAAATTATTGTAAAAGTTCAAAACAGGAAGCGATTTTAGTTTTTTATTTGTTTTTGTTTTTGAAACAGCAATACAGGGCTGTGCTGCAATTTTACAAACTTTACAAACTTTTTTTTGTGCTTATTTTCAAAGTTTGTAAGATTCACATTACCTCAGGTGAGGCCTCTTTTTATCTTTTTAATTAAAAAGCTTTTTTTTATTGATTGAACGCCGAGTACAAAAAAACACGACATTCAGATTGGAATATAATAACCCGCAGATCGCTGTCTTCATACACTTTTGTTGGTCATATGCTTGGATTAGGAAATCGTTTTTCAAAAACTTATTCAAATGAAATATGTAATTTAGAAGATGAAGAAGTTTCATATTTTTTTTTTTAAATTGGGTCGTGTCAGTCTTGGCTTTGGACAAGAGTAGTTCTGGGATTTAGAAAAAGATTGATGACCATGCTTTTAAAAAATGAAAATTTTTGTCATCATTCTCTTTTGGATTTTCATTTTTCTAAAAAAAAAAACAGGGACTAAAAGTTGGTTGGGATAATATTGCTTTCTCTTTTAAATCAACCAAACAGTTGCACTTCAGTTAATTTTTTCTTTAGCAAATTATATTATTATTTTATCTTTGCAAATAGTTTACAATTTCAAAAAAAAAATTAGTCGTAGAAGATAATGCCCGATTTAATTTTATTGTTTCCGGGAGATGCATCGCTGGGAACGACTTATATGCACTGGCATTTACATCGTTGAAACGACTTTTAATTAGCGTCAATTAGCCCTCTTCTATCCAACTAACGCTTCAATTAAGCGATCTATTTTCCTGGTACTACTTCCGCGTTCCCTGGAAACACAACTGGTCTCAATTTCAGTTGTAGAAATAAGGCACATTAAAAATCTCTAATTCTAGGAATTTTTCTTTCAAAATTTCAAATATTGTTTTTTTGCAGTCCTGCGCCATCCAGAAAAATTTGAGAGAATGGGATATCTTAATTGTTGTTTTGATTTAGTTATTTATTATATTCTCATGATGTAGTTAAAATAAACTCTTCAAAATCCAAATAAAGACATTTTCTATGTATATTTTATGCTATTGATGGCATCTTTCCAAAAGGATGGCAAGTGAAAGCAAAGAATGTAGACGCCTTAGATCATCATTACATCAAATTATCCATCTTCGAATGTAATCTAGATACAAATAGTTCATTAAAATCACTTTAAAAAAATAGAAAATAAATAAGAGTTTTAATTAAAAAAAAACACTAATCACTACTTCCATTTTTTTTCCCCGTTGGACCGATCTTGTTTAGTTTTTTTTTTAATTGAAACGCTAAAATTTCTGCCATTTCTTCGTTGAAGGAGAAAGTAGGCCCCTGGGCTTAAAATTGATTTCGGAAATGGTCTAGATTTTTTTACGAAAGCAAACGTTTTTTGAAAAAAAAAAGCAGTGAAAGCCAAACTTTCTCCTCATTACTCTTAAGCTGTCCAAAACAAATGACATATTCTTAATTTCAATCAATTTTCCAATTTCCTCCTTTTACAAAATCACGTGTTTACAAAACCACCTACCCTGCTTTTGGTTCACATTTTTAAAAAAAAGTTGTATAGAAAACCATTAATTACTATTAATTATTACTTATTAATTAAACTAAAATTTTGTATTGAACTCCGATGTCATCGGACGGGCTTGTTAAGATTATGATAAAATCGCGGCAAAACAACTCATTTCACTTCTAATTAAACTTTCACCATATTACCTTTCCGGAAGTGAAAGTTTAGTGTTCGTCGCCAAAAGTGTTTGGATTATTTCGTAAATTAAGGACATTTTGCAAAATCTTTAAGAACGGTGAAAGTGGCGAAGAAAGTTCTGCCATTTTAGTAATTTCTAGAAAACTTTCCATTTTCAAAATAGTGAACTATTATTTACTAGTCATCTATTATTAACTTGATTTTACCTAATTTAATGCGGTTTGCGTCAAGCTTTTCGCTTCGTTTCATATTCCAATGCGCAATAGCATTTTGAATATCGAATCAATTTTAGCAAAAAGAAGTTGTTTTACCTTAATTCTCACTTAGGTGTTAAACCTAAAAAAAAGACTGAAATTTATAAATTTTCTTTTTTTTCAGATAATTAACGGATGAACGGATGAGTATGCTGTACAAACAGCTAAATGTTTTGCAACCGAAAGAAAGTGATACTTTCTCCAAGTGAAAGTCAACTTGAATATAAATCTTGAATGTGTAAATGATTGTGTAATTACAACACTTTTAAGTAATTTTACTGTTAACTCGCTTTAACTCCATTAAATCCTATTCAATTTTCGACTCGTGACAATACCAGTGATGTGCTTCAAGTGTAGGCGAAAACTACATTCTGGTAAGACTTTATAAATTAACATAATTAACTTATCCTTAAAATTAACAATAATATAAGTAAAATTTAGAATTTCAATGTTTTTCCAAATTTAACTAAATTTTATGGTATCATCTTATGGTAACAATACGGTTAACTGGTACCAATAGAGATACACCCTTTTGTTTGTTTTTTTGCTATCACGTGACATGGCATAGAAACCTAAGTGCATAACTCTATTATTGAAGTACTCAATTCTAATGTTGTCTCCATAAGAAAAAAAAATTTAGAATGAAAGTGTGCCACAAAAGATCGTAATATTTGTTTTAGAAAAAGACACAAAAGACAAATAGGAAGGCAGGTAATGAACACTTTGACATCCGCCGCCGCCTTTGATCCACCAGAGACCCTTAACTTCGTCACCGTCTTCTCACGTGACATAGTGACATGTGACACCCTATTGTGACATTTCTTGTCTATTCTTGTGTCTAATACATAATGCAATACATTATTTTTTCGCCGAGTCACGCCAATCCAAATTTGTATAATTCGGCCATCAAAAAAATAGCATTGGGAAAGTGAATTAAAGAAATTCAATACTAGCAACCAACCACAAGGTATTTGTCGGCTTTTAGCATTTCCCGCTCTTAATTACGCTGTCACGTGTGTTTGCACTGGTAGGAAACTTTCTTTGGAATTTTTGCCTTTTTTTGAAATACGTGGACATTAGTGGGCTCAGTTGGCGGAAGTGGGAGTTTATGACGTCTTTAAATAATAGAGACGGGAAAATAGATTAAAAGACTCTGTAGTGTCTGTGGCTGGTCGATAGAACGCTTCCAGCGATTCAGCGTCTTCCAGCGATTCAGCGTCTTCCAGACACTATAACCACCATCTATATTTGCTCCTCCTCTACCAGGACCAAATAAACTGATGGCATTTTAGGTTTTTAGGCTTAATTTTACGGTATGATTGATGTTTGGGGTTGCAGTAATCTGAGTAGCATTAAAAGAGGTCAATGACCTCGGTGCCGTAAACAGTTCGCGGTAAATTTAAATTGTATTCTGGAGAGCGGTTTAGGCGGATGCGGCTTAGGTTTCTGCTACATAAAATATTTTGAAGTGTCACATTTTATTCAGGGCCATGAAGCAAGGGGCCTTTGGATTAGGCACTTTCTCTTTTGTCTCACTTTCAATTTGCATTTCCTCTTGTTTGTTTCCAGCGCTTATCGATTATGAAATTTTCCAGGAAATGCATTGCTGGAAATGCTGGAGAAAGAATCCCCCGCATTACGGGAAATTCCCCATTATGCGCTTACCAGGCCCCAAAATAGTGAAATTTTTTCGATCACACATGTTAAGTTGACTTTTTTTTTTAAGTTTTTTTTTACTTTCGTAAACTAATCCTTACAATTATTCATAAATTATACTGTTGCTGTATAATTCTCGATTGATTCGATTTTCGATTTTGAACTCTATTTTAAGTGCATGAGGTAAAACTTTTGGGAAAATTAAAAGTGGTCTAAAAGCTTGCGGTTGTAAGATCAATGGGGTTCGGATGTTTAGGTTATTTTAGATTTAGGCAAGCTTTGCAATATAGATGGTTTATGTACGCTATTTTAAGTACATATGAGGCTTATGTACTGTAGATTTGAGTTAATGTTAGGTTTAGCTTACGCTAAGCTAGATTTTGGCTCTATTTTGGCTAGGTTTCAGGTTAGGTTACTTTAGGTTGTTGTGATTCAACGGGGTGTTGGGGGTTAAGTAAGAGGAAATGAAATCCGGGAAGTTTGAAGTGCTTCAGCCACTAATTGCACTCTGCTCTTAATCCAACCTTGTTTTCTCCGCTACTTTCTCCCACCAAATTTCCGCTTTCTAATTTTAGAACAAAAACCCAATATATAGAGTAATATCCTCCTTATTTAAAACAAAAACAAATCTCCAGTTCAGGTCAATGAGATACTTCCTTCAAAACCTCCCATCTCATTTAAGGTATTTAGGCTATTGCTTCAGGTTCAATCTTAAGTTTTTATTTAGCTAAAACAGAGGTACTTAGGACTACAATTGAACAGTTTTATTTCATAACTTTATGTACCCTTTTTCAGAGCCTTAAAATGGACCTAGAAAGCTGAGGTCCTTAATACTTTTCATGATAGAAAAAAGTAGGAAATTAGTTTTTGACCCATATGTTTTTTTTAAAGAACGCTTTCTGGTTTTATGAAAAAGAGAGAAAAAAGATTTGACCCTTATAAATACCCTTTTTGTACCCTTCGTTGGTGGCTTTTTGTTGGCAAAATCATTTTTTCCAATTAGTGCAAGTTGTCTCCGAGTCATTCTCCAGATTCTGCATGTGGTTTTAAGTTCAATTTAAAAACTTTCCAACTTAAAACACAATCTGCCATAACTTGTGCAAAATTACTAGGAGAAAGTTATGCTTTCCATTTCATGCTCCAATTATTAATGACCAAAAGCTTTCTTCCTTTTTCACAAATTTCGTATTCACAAAAACAAAGTTAGTATAACTGCATTCTCCGCTTACCCTGTCCCATTCATGCACACTCTATTTTAATAATTATCAATATTTATTTATTATTAATCATCATTTAATAATAATAACTGCCTAATTCAGTTTCCCTGACTGTCTCTTTTTGCGACTCTTCATTAAAAACGTTCTGTAGAGACGCTTGAGAAGAGATTGTTTTTGTCTAAAAAGAAATGAAGGTTTTCTTGTCTAAATTAGCATTTTCCGCTCTATTTTTATTCGAATCGATTGAGGGGGGTCTAAATGCAGTTTAGAATCGATTTGGGCCATGACATGAGTTTAGGTTGTCCTAAAAAATGTCACCATTTGGGCCACCTGGACCCATGTCACCCTTCCAGGAAAATCAGATGGAAGCATTACCTTTTATTACCTCTGAGAACATGGAGACAACTAAAAATGACATGCCTCCTTTCTCTTGTCTTCTTCCCTCTAAAAATAGAACCAACTTCAAAAATGGTTTTTGAGAAACGGTTTATATGCTGTGCTATGCTTTCACCAATACTTTCACTTCCGCTTTCTCCGAATTCGTTTCAATTTAATTCAAGGCCTCCCACCAACACCATGTCCTAAATCAATTTTCTCCCGAATTATTCTCTCTTCCTGCTAAAGCTCAGCATTTTATTTTCAATATGGGAATACAAATGTCAATGAAAATGTTGTCTGTTAAAATTATACTGTTTGAATTTATACTCGAACATTGTCATCAGGAGGATATCGCGGAAGTTTTGTGCAAATCGTTTTGATTTACGATATTGCAAATTGTATTTGAGTACTACTATCGTGCCTAAAGTCATAATTTAATTTCACTCTTTCAACTTTCACTTTTCTTTTCTCTTTTGAGTGTTGTTATTTTAACAAGGCAAAGTACAGTGAGTTTCAAAAATACCATTTACATCGTGGGCGCATTTGTTTATTTTTTGACAAGTTATATATGCATTTGTTGCTCTTTTTCCAGCATACCTAACCCTAGCTATGACTTCTCAATGTCACCGAAGCTCCGAATTATTTTAATTAAGGAAAGTAGTGGAGCATCTCAAAAAGAACTCTTATGGTTATTATATTGGTTATATTTTATGATTATAAAAATTATGTCACAAAGAGACATCTAAAAAAAAAGTAGAATTGCATGAAAAGTTTCCTGCTCTCTCTCTCTCTTTAGCCAAAATTTGTAACTTTGGGATCTTTCCACATTTGGGAATGCACATAAATATATTTTGTGAATTAAATTTAGTTGACTTCTTTTTCAAAAGTTGGAGAAAGTTTTTTTTATAAAAAGTAATTCAGCGGAAAAGTTGTATTTTTTGTTGAATAAAAAAAATTAGCAAATTTGAGCTTGAAAAACTTCATGTTCGGTCCGACGCCAACTGGAAATAATTATTCATATTGTTAACCGTAATTCACCGTTTCAGTTTGTTTGTTTCTTTTATACATGTATATAATATATATAAATGATATATTTTCAGAAGTGAAAACATCAATCTAGGCTGATACGAATGAAGTAGTGCTATAAAAAAAGTAAATTTTGAAATAATCATGCAAAAGAGAAAGTATATTTTGACTTTACGAAATAGCAAATGCAAATTTGCTATTAGACTTGTTGCAGCCCTACTTTTCTCCGTAGGAAATTTAGTTAGAGAGAAAGGAGTAGGCAGGGCGAAGGCCATAAATCAGGACAAAATCTGTTTCTCTGACATCCGCTTTCACTGAAAAAGAGGCAGAGAATGCAACAGAGAAAATGTGTCAATTTAATGTAGCGAAAGGAAAACAAGCAAAATTTCAAGTCATTATTTTCACTTCTAATACCCTAACTCACTTTATCCAGTTTGTTATGGTCACTTTTTCCTCCTAAAAACTCAAAAATTCTGTTTTGGATACATTATTTTTTTTTGAAAAATTAAACAAACTTTCTCTTGACCTAATTTTACACGATCTGTGGATCATAATCTTGGTTTTTTTTTTACCAGATTTCTAAATATAGTTCCACCAAAGACAAAAAAAAACGCAAAAAACATATACTTTTGTTTTGTAATTTTTCTCGCACGACATGAAGCAAAATATAATGATATTTGGAGACATGAAATCAATGACAGAAATTTCTTGTTAGGCTATAGAGCTAATAACGTGTGACAATATCATCGTCATAAGATTTTTTTTGCACATCTTTTTGTCATCATAAAATGTCTTGGAAAGGGTAAACACAGCAAAACTATGAAGCGAACGCTCAGAATTGTCAAAAGATCGCTTCATGGAGACTCAATCTCTTAAGGAAAATATCCACTTTTACTCCTAATGTTGATTTTGATGAGTTTTCAAAAATTAATTCATAGTGATACATCGCAGCAGCTAATGAATTTTGAACAATTTACACCTAATAAACTTTCATAATAGTAAGTTATTGCAGTTTCAAACCTATTTTGATTCCTACGGCAGTGAAGTAGTTTGAATATTTCTAGAATTATTCTTTGAAATTCTCTGCAAGCTCAAATTTAATTAATTTTGAACTACTAGGTAGAATGTAAATTGGTGTTCACTTGGCGAGTATATTATTTATTAAGAATAATTTAAAGAATTAGTTTTGTTTCACGTTTTTTTAATACAACGTTACTTTCTCACACTTTCTCTTTCTTTAAGTTTTTTCTATTTGATATTCATTCTTATTTCATTAACCGTTCAAAAAAAAACAAAAATCTTCACAAGTTCAATAGTATTTTGAGTTATAATTAATTATTGATTAGTCAAATTTTTTAGTGAATTTCATTTTATAGTTTTTACATTGGATTTCTCTATTACCTCTTATTTCTGCAAGTGTGTATTTGACCAGAAAGAGAAAGTTCTACCTTTCACTTGAAAAATTTTCTTCGCGTGCAGGAGTGGAGGCGTGAAAATTTCTTTTTTGACAAGGTACTTTATCCTGAACACACTGTATGTCTTTTTGGAAGATGAGAAACAGAAGCGGTTCATTTGCACACAACGAGTAGGAGAACACCAAACATTTTTCAAATATGCATCTTCTTTCACCAATTCATACTTTCACCAAGTCAAGTTTAGTAAGTGTGCGATACGATATACAAGCGTCAAAAATAGCGTATTTTGTGCTTTGAACACTGAGGAATTAAAAAAAACACATATTTGAAGAATTGGAAAGAAAGCACTTGAATGCTTTTGCGATCCTATGCTTTGTACTTTTGGCTTCTGCCGGATTTCCTCAATTCAAATGCAAAAAAATAAAAACGAAACCCAGATGAAAAAATATACGCGCATTCCTTAGCTCTTCTCTTCCTAAAGAGACTATCATAATTTATATAGTTGTTCAAGAAAAAAATTGTCATTTTACACTATAGTTTATCCGCCAATTTTCAAGAAAAAATGAAAATAGTTATTATTTTAGTTTCCTTTCAAAAGAAAATCAGCTTTTGTCATATTATATGCCTCGGCTAAACGTCGTTAACAGAAATATTGTTCTCAAATGATAATTATTTTCTACTGATTTTTAGTTGAAACAAGTCTTTTTCTACAGTCAAGTAAGGCATAGTAACAACCGATCTTAGAAACTAGCGAAGGACGCTTTAATAGCCCTTAAGGTTGCTTAGTTCATTAAGGTATTTGGGATCCTAACTATTTTCGGATTATTTGTTATTCTTGGTTTTGACCAACCGTATAAAAGTCACATGGTGACAACGAGTCAGATGTGATCGGTCAAACCTCTTGTGTTGAAATCGTGTCGGACGGACGGACAGCAAAAAATTGAAGCAGGGTACGCTTTCTTATATGCATAATATTAGAAATCTGACACTACTTTATTAATAATTTTTTAAATTTGTCAATATGTTGTGAAAGTAGAATCCTGCAACTTATCATGAGAGCTAATTTAGAGGTTGATTAATGCCTTGAAGTTTAGCACACGTGATCTAGCGCTGGATTCTGAAACGCACAAGAGCATATATGTTTAGAGTTGAAATTAACAAATAAAAATCCTTTTTTTACTCCTAGAATCCCAGGATTTCAGAATCATGGAGAAATAAATCAATGCAAAATCCTTGATTCTAAAACTCATAAATCTACACGGTGGAGTGGCAGCGATACAGCGAAATGTGCAACCGATTAAATATACCGAGTCGAAAACAGGTTAAATCGTGCCTAAATTCAGAGCCTAAAATGACTACCTTAAATTATTGCCACTCAAGTCAAAATTTCAACTCAATATTGTCGAGTACCTTGAAATATTTTTAAAGAAGCTGAAAAAGTACAATTTTGAATGTTCTACAAGCAGAGAATGCAGGAAAAGTACCGGATTTGAATGGTTCTAAGAAAAAATGCGGAAAATACCATTGTTTTTGGTGGAGCCGGGGCCATCATAAATCTCGCTGCACATTATTGTAGAGACGAAATGGTGGCTCCTAAAATGGTGGCACCTGACTACGGCCCACCTTTGAAATAAATCTCGAGAGCCCTGGGAATCGACCCCGGAAATGAATAAAACAAAGGTCTCTCTTTAATACTTTCACTTTGAAGCACTTTCTCCATAACGGTAGAAATAAGGTAGAAAGCCCAAAGATGTACTTTTATTTTTTTCAACCCGAAAGCTTTACTATGTTTTTTTTTTTCAGAGAAAGCTTGCTTTCTCTACGTAAATTTTCAGGGGAGATTAGAAGAGGAGAAAGAAAGTTCCAGGCTAAAAAAAAAGTCTATTACTACGGAAATGTAGGGGCTCTTGGGAATATAATAAATGAATTCATTACGTGCTCAATTTAGTTTTATAAAAAAAAACCTTATAAAGTTTACATGTCGAGCACTTTCGTAATAAAAAATTATACTGGTGAACTTCCCGGGTACAGTGATGTCACTCAACTTTCACTCCCACAGAATAAGTGAAAGTTGAGTGACAGAGAGCTCCATTTATGAAAAAAAAAGCTTTTAATGTTATTAATATTATTACAGAGTGTCCGCCCCCACCAAAATTTAAAATATTTAATATAAATTATAATAAAAATAAAAATTTAATTTGGAAAATTTGAAATCGTGAGGAGGCGGATATGGTTTCTTTTTAAATTAATGGAACGTGAAAGTTTTTGTGAGTGAAATTTCACAGTGAAATTTTATTCAGAGTGATTTGAGTTCTTGTAGAGGAAGACTTTCACCTTGTTTTCACCACTCAGCTCTCGTCCAATTCTGAGGTTTTATGCCTAACATTATGAGGTTGATATGAAATTCCAACTTTTTTATAGAGAAATTTTGAATATTCCAACATTTTTTTTAGAGAAGGTCAAATTGTGTAATAATAGAACACTTTTTTTCTGTTTTAGACGAGAATGTAAATCCAATAACAGAATAACGCTCGGAACTAAATTCCAAAATGTTTCGTTCCGCATTTTCTTTTTCTGTACGATAGTTAATAATCGCTCTGTACTTCTACTGCACGTTTTCCGATTGTTGGGCATCTACCAAAGTCTCTTGAAACACAGATAAATAAGAACTTGGGCATTGCCTTATGTGTCTTGGGCATTGCCTTATGTGTCTAGGGCATTGCCTTATGTGCCTAAGGCATTGCCTTATGTGTCTTGGGCATTGCGTTATGTGCCTAAGGCATTGCCTTATGTGTCTAAGGCATTGCCTTATGTGTCTTGGGCATTGCCTTATGTGTCTTGGGCATTGCCTTATGTGTCTAAGGTATTGCC